>JACBKR010000169.1:0-42460 GCA_014218235.1 Colocasia esculenta
GTTTTTCGTTGTGCGTGGTGTTGGTGGTCGCAGTCGTGTAGTTTTCGCGCTGCATTTTTGCTGTTCGGGCCAGTTTTGGCGTTACTCGGCACCTGGGGGGTTATCGTTCTGTTTGGACGCCCCACGTGCGGCTGGAGTAAGCCTTTGGTTTCTCGGCTTGGTGCTCCCGGAGTGTTGGAGCATGTTGTGAGCCGTTGGGTCTTCGATTCTGTGCTCTCCGTGTGCTTGGAACCCGTTGTGTGAGCCTTTGGTTTTCCGGCTTTGTGAGTTCCGCGCATGTTTGGTGGTGCGATTGTTGCCACAAGGAAGTCGTGTTGAGACTTAGTGGCTTATTCACATTGGTCTTGCGTTTGCTCCTTGTGTTTTGTTTCATGCCTCGGGTCTTCTGGGCTTGTCCCAATTTCGAGGATGAAATTGTTTTAAGGAGGGTAGAATGTAAGACTCGGCTTCCCAGCTTTCTTTCCGGTGTCCTGGAAGACTGGCGTCGCGTCAGGGGTGCCCGACGCGACAGTCATCCGTGTCGCGACGAGGTCTGTTGCGTTCTTGTCGCGCCCTGGTGTGCCGTCACGTTCTCGTCGTGACTGGTCAACGGGTCGTGACAGTGTTTTATCGTGTTGCGCTGACCGATGTCTGACGCCATCAGAGTGCAGGCGTGTCAGTACGGCCTGTCGGGTTGTCGCGGCGCCCGTGGGTGGCGCGTTCTGGTCACGGTCCGTTTACCCCCGTCGGTTTAAGGTTTGTAACGCGACGGGGTATGCCGTCGGTTCTGGGTGCCGGGGGCTTAAGGCGCAGGCCGGCTACCCCTTCCCCCTCTCTCTTCTTCTTCCCTTCTCCCTCTCCCTCCGGCGACCTCTTCCTCCCTCTCTCTCCCCTTTGTGTGTTTCAGGCGAGGAGGAGGGCCGTGCGTGGTGTCCCCGGTGTCATGGAGCGTGCGTGGAGCGAGGAGGAGGTGTTCATTTCCTACGAGAAGGGCCCTACGGGGTTCGGTCTTCGTTTGAGGTAGGGATTTCATGTGCCCTTCCCAATCCGGGTGGATCGGGAGTCCTCGGGGTTTTGTAGTTACCTTTACAGCTTTCCCCATGCTCCCCTCCCCGTGTGTGGGTGTTTGTATGGTTTGTGGGCAGCCCGGATGGAGCATCCCGCGGTCAGCCTCTCGACTGATGTCGCGACCGCCCGACACATCGCGACATCAGTAGAGGCGTCGCCCCGGTCGGGTGCGACCTTATCGCGGCGCGGTTGGCGGTCGCGATAAGGGTCGTTGTCGCGCCCTGGTTTCCCGTCGCGACAGGGAGGCTGTCACGACGCGCCGCCCCGTCGCATCAAGGCTATTGTCGCGGCGCCCTTCCCCGTCGCGATGGCATCGCAACGGCCTGTGGGGGCGCGACAGTGCCTGTGCTGTTGGGTTGAGTGTGTTTTGGAACTTCCTAAAGTTGTAATTTAATGATATTCAATCAACATCACTCATACCTTGATTTTGATGATGACATACTGTGATATTGATGATGACATATTGTGATTTTAATGATGAGATATTGTGACATGTGTGATTTTGATGATGATATGTTGAACATGTTATACATTTTATACATATCACAATAATGCTTAAACAACATGTTTTTGATGTTTATATCTCATATTTTAATGATATATCTTGTACTAATGGTATATGTGTTAAATATTCAGGTTCACACCTTTTGTCTTGGTAGTGCGACACTAGATCAAAGCAGGTCGACACTAGTCCCAGACTCCAGAAGACCCAGTTGCCAGACTGGGACAGCAGGTCGACACTAGCTCAGCAGGTCGACACTAGTCCCAGATTCCAGAAGGGCAGGTCGACACTAGCTCAAAGCAGGTCGACACTAGTCCCAGATTTCAGAAGGGCAGGTCGACACTACTCAGGGCAGGTCGACACTAGACCCAGTTTCCAGCAGACCAGTTTGCAGAAATGGGACAGCAGGTCGACACACCCTATGGGCAGGTCGACACACTCCGAAAACTCTGTGACTTAAAGCTTTTCCTGGACACATGGCTGCTTGGGATTTAGGGGATTTGACCTAGGGTTCTGTGCCCATTCCCCCAAAGCACTTTATGGACATATGGGGCTATAAATACCCATGTTCCTTGTACCCCAAAGAGATGAGAGCCCATACACTTCCTGAAGAACCTTTTTGGCGGCTGAAAGGGGCTTTCCAGATCTGTCTCCATCTCCAGAAGCTTCAAGCCATCCTTTCAAGAGGAAGGACAAGGAATCAAGGGGAATCCTGGAGAGAAGGTTGCTGTGCAAGGCAAGGGAGCAGATCCAACTGAAGAGGCACAGGAGAAGAAGGATCTCTGGCATTTTAGATGCCATCAAAGCAGAGCATCGCCAATTGAGAGGATCTCCATCGATTCCATCAAGCCTTCTCAATTGAAGCGTCTGAAAGGCCTCTTCATCGAAGAACACTCTTTCTACATCTATTTGCTTTATTTCTGAGTTCGTTCTTCCTTAGTTCGCCAATGAGATTTGTGCATGAAGTTCTGTACAAATTTCTATGTACGAAACTGTCTTGAATCAGATCATTGCTAGAGGATCTGATCTCTATTGTGTTTGATCTAGCTTTTGTACTCTGAGCCGTCGAGCTCAGGTTTGTGAGTCGTCGCACTCACTGTGTGGTTTGAGCCGTCATGCTCAATTTGGAGTCGTCGTACTCCGGTTGTTGTTTGAGCCGTCGTGCTCAGTTTGGAGTCGTCGTGCTCCAAGTGTTTCTTGAGTCGTCGTGCTCAAGGGTGTTTGGAGTCGTCGTGCTCCAGGTGTTTCTTGAGTCGTCGTGCTAAGGGTGTTTGGAGTCGTCGTGCTCCTGTGTGAGTTGTACTCAAGGTTTTTGAGTAGTGTGGCCTCACTGTGTGAAGGGTGGACGTAGGAGTCACTGGAGGTGATTTCCGAACCACCTAAAAATCCTCTGTGCATTGTTTGATTTATGGTTTGCCTTTGTGTCTCGCTAGATGCATGCATAGATTTCGTTCACACTACTAATTGATTTGCTCACACACACCAAATCACACTTCAGATCAGTAAATTAATTGGTGATTTGATCTCTGATTAGAAGTAATTTTAATTGCTTAAGCTTCCGCGTTAATTGGCTTAGATCTATTCAACCCCCCCTTCTAGATCTGATCCTTCCACCCATCCGTTCCTAACAATTGGTATCAGAGCGGGTTAATGTCTATCTCTGATCTGATTTGATTGCTTCTATTTGATCTCTGTGTTAATTGCTTGAATTGTTTGCTTGCTCTTTCACCATCTCATTCTAATTGATGGATTCTCAAGGATTTGTAGCCGAAGGCCATTCCATTAATAGACCACCATATTTTGATGGGTCTGATTATTCATATTGGAAAAATCACATGCAAGTTTTTCTTAGGGCTCAAAACTATGAAATTTGGAGGATAGATGAAGTGGGTCCTTATGATAATCATGAAGATGAGGAGAATTGGACTAGAGAGCAAATTAGGAAAGCTACTCTTAATTATAGTGCCATGACATGCTTCAGTGTGCAGTCCACCCTAAAGAATATTCAAGAATATCATGTAAATCTGCTAAAGAAATGTGGGATAAACTTGAATTGATGTATGAGGGAACATCTCAAGTTAGGGAAATCAAAGCAAACATACTTATTTCTGAATATGAATTGTTTATGATGAATCTGATGAATCGATTTCTGAAATGTTTGCTAGTTTATGATAATTGCCAATGGACTGAAGGCATTAGGTAAGGAATACACTGATGCTGATCTGGTAAGAAAAACTTTACGCTCTCTATCATCTGTTTGGCACACAAAGGCTACAGTGATTGAAGATTTTAAGGATTTATCCAAAATCTCTTTGGATGAACTCATAGGATCTTTAATGACTTATGAAATAAATCTGAAGAGAAATGAAGAACATGCTTAAGGCTAAACCAGTAGCACTTAGGCTTCATCAAGCATCAAAGAGAAAATCAAGAAACATCAAGTTCTGATGAGTCTGAGTTTAATGAAGATGAACTTGACATCATGACTAGACAATTCAGAAAATTTTTAAAATCAAGAAGAAGAAGATTCAATGAAAAGAAACAATATTCTTCTATAAAAGGAATGCTTCTTCTTCAAATTGTAATGATAGCAGAAATCAAAAAACTAATGAAGATATTGATTGCTACAGGTACAACAAGAGGACACATGAAAGGTGAGTGTCCTGAGATCAAAACAACAAATTGAAGAAGCCAAAAGCCATGATTGCAACTTGGTCAGATGAAGACCAAAGTGAGGATGATGAAGAGAACTCTTCAAGTTCAGCAAATGAGGAGTTATGCTTCATGGCTAACAGAAGTGATGGAAAGAACTCACAAGAAAAGGAGAAAAAAGAGTTCAGAAAACTATGGCTCTCACAGCAAAGTCTAAGAGTTCAGAACACAAGAGTTCAAATAGGTCTAAAAGGTCAGGTAAATCAACTCCAGATCCATTTGTGTATTCTAATTCTGATTCTGATGAAGATGAGGGCATGTCTTATGCTGAATTGATTAAATCTGTGAAAAGATACAAAGTCTTAATGTACAACTGAACACTAAAAATAAAGACTTGAAAAAGACTTAAAACATTGCCATAAAGAAAGTGAAAACTTGAAAAATACACTTGAATTGCTCCAGAAAAATGACAAAGATCCTTGAGAAGAAATTGAGAATTTGAAAAATGAAGTTGAAAATTAATTCTGAAAAGAGAATTTGGGAATGAAGTCCAAATCTGTGAAACTAATTGAATGGATTGAAAGAACCATAGCTATTGAAATCAAAAGTCATGTTATGCTTAAAGCTAATTGTGCTCATAATCATGTGTGATTGCTTGCTAACTTTTTATTTCCATGCACATATTAAGGGGGAGTAAATTTGAAAAAGTGCAAATATATTCTTCAATAAATGCAATGATTTCATGCTAAAAATAAAGTGTAATTGACCCTTTTTGCAGTGACTATGTGGTATATCAAATGGTGAAATGTGAAAGGACAAGTTAGGCTTGTCTGGAAACTATCATCATGCGTGAGAAAATTCTCCGCCAAGTATCAATAGTCTTCTCTGCATAAAGGTCATCAAGCAAAATGAAAATATCAAAAACTTTATTTTGAGTCTTTGCAAAATTCTTCTCCTTCAATAAATTGTCTGTTGATATATGCTTGATCATGTTCATACTCTTTCTGTGCAAATTGCTTGGAATGAACATATCTGAATTGCTTAAATGATCATTTCATATCATGCATATCTTATGGGGGAGTGAATTCGAAAGAATCTTTGAGTGAATGCTGGAGAAATTGCTGGAGATATTCTGTCATATCTGATTCATCATCAACTCCCATTCAGTTTGTTGACAAATATTCTTGCTCATAAATTCCTCACTCTCACATTGCATTGACATTCTTGGTATATCAAATGGTGATTGAAGAAAGACAAGTCAGGCTTGTCTGGACACTTTCACTATGCGTGAGTATATTTCTCCCCCAAGTATTAAGAGTCTTGTATGCAATTGTTGAGGGGGAGTCATTGTCATATCTCTTGACCTTATTTGTCTATTTTGAACCCTAATCATCAGAATTTTTGAGACCTTGTGCTATTTTCTTATGAGAGAATTAAGACATTGAAACTAACTTATTATGCATTTAGTTTAATTTCAAAGATTCAGTATCATTTCAAGGTTAAGCAATCATAATACTGAATGTTTTAAAATGATTTGCAAACACCATTATAGGCACATGGTGGCTTTAATATTTCACTTGTGTATGTTTAAGCTTTATTTTTACCACATGTTAAGAATAATATTCCTAAATTCATAGTCATGACTTTTCTGGTCAAAGCAAAATATTCCTGTAAAATGTCAAAGAAAAAATGATCAATCTGGAAAGATACAAACAGAGCAATGCAAATGCTTGAACCACTGAGTAACCGGGCCATTTCACCTGACAAGTGATTTGTTTCGCGTCAAAAAGTGAAAATCAAAAGTTTCAACTCTGTACAAGATAATGAAAGTTAAACCACTGAGTAATCAGGAGGTCTTGCATCTGATCAATGTGATTTCTTGCACTGAAAGTGAGATTTAACTAATTTATTCTTGTATTCTTTCCTAGTGGAAATTGAAGGAAATCAAAAAGACAGGATAGAAAGTTTAAGACCTTAATTAAGTTCATGTTTACTGTGTTTAGGCCTATTATTTACATTGTGTTAAACTTAAAGCTCCTAACGTCCTTGTTAATACTTCTCTGCTCACTCATATAGGTCACCTTATTTCACATGTGCATCATTATTTTAACCACATTCAGATTATTGTAATTTGCTATTCTTTGTGTTGAGTGTGTCTTTGTGATTAAACTTTGTTGCACAATAACAAAACACAATAATTTCTCTCAACTGATAATATCACTTTGCCTCACTTATTTTGAATGTCTCTGACCATTTATTCCCTACATTTCATCTCTTGGTCTCCAACCATCTTGTTTTTTCTCTCTTGTCTATCCTTTTGATGCTGTCAAAAAGGGGGAGAAAAGGGCACATCAAAAGGGGAGAAAAGGCGTAAAAGGGTACTTCAAAGGGGGAGAAATTCTTTAAAGGAGAAAGGTCAAAGTGTGTATATGGTCAAAGGGGAATTACTGCAGTCAAGGAGTCAAGATATTGAGAGATTGTGCATATGTTTTGTCATCATCAAAAAGGGGGAGATTGTTGGGTTGAGTGTGTTTTGGAACTTCCTAAAGTTGTATTTAATGATATTCAATCAACATCACTCATACCTTGATTTTGATGATGACATACTGTGATATTGAGATGACATATTGTGATTTTAATGATGAGATATTGTGACATGTTGTGATTTTGATGATGATATGTTGAACATGTTATACATTTTATACTATCACAATAATGCTTAAACAACATGTTTTTGATGTTTAATATCTCATATTTTAATGATAATATCTTGTACTAATGGTATATGTGTTAAATATTCAGGTTCACACACTTTTGTCTTGTGAGTGTCGACACTAGATCAAAGCAGGTCGACACTAGTCCCAGACTCCAGAAGACCCAGTTGCCAGACTGGGACAGCAGGTCGACACTAGCTCAAAGCAGGTCGACACTAGTCCCAGATTCCAGAAGGGCAGGTCGACACTAGTCCCAGATTCAGAAGGGCAGGTCGACACTAGCTCAAGCAGGTCGACACTAGTCCCGATTTCAGAAGGGCAGGTCGACACTATCTCAGGGCAGGTCGACACTAGACCCAGTTTCCAGCAGACCAGTTTGCAGAAATGGGACAGCAGGTCGACACACCCTACGGGCAGGTCGACACACTCCGAAAACTCTGACTTAAAGCTTTTCCTGGACACGTGGCTGCTTGGGATTTAGGGGATTTGACCTAGGGTTCCGTGCCCATTCACCCCAAAGCACTTTATGGACATATGGGGCTATAAATACCCATGTTCCTTGTACCTCAAAGAGAGGAGCCCATACACTTCCTGAAGAACCTTTTTGGCGGCTGAAAGGGGCTTTCCAGATCTGTCTCCATCTCCAGAAGCTTCAAGCCATCCTTTCAAGAGGAAGGACAAGGGAATCAAGGGGAATCGCTGGAGAGAAGGTTGCTGTGCAAGGCAAGGGAGCAGATCCAACTGAAGAGGCACAAGAGAAGAAGGATCTCTGGCATTTCAGATGCCATCAAAGCAGAGCATCGCCAATTGAGGAGGATCTCCATCGATTTCCATCAAGCCTTCTCAATTGAAGCGTCTGCAAGGCCTCTTCATCGAAGAACACTCTTTCTACATCTATTTGCTTTATTTCTGAGTTCGTTCTTCCTTAGTTCATCAATGAGATTTGTGCATGAAGTTCTGTACAAATTCTATGTACGAAACTGTCTTGAATCAGATCATTGCTAGAGGATCTGATCTCTTTTTGTTTTGATCTAGCTTTTGTACTCTGAGCCGTCGAGCTCAGGTTGTGAGTCGTCGCACTCACTGTGTGGTTTGAGCCGTCGTGCTCAATTTGGAGTCGTTGTACTCCGGTTGTTGTTTGAGCCGTCGTGCTCAGTTTGGAGTCGTCGTGCTCCAGGTGTTTCTTGAGTCGTCGTGCTCAAGGTGTTTGGAGTCGTCGTGCTCCAGGTGTTTCTTGAGTCGTCGTGCTCAAGGTTGTTTGGAGTCGTCGTGCTCCTGTGTGAGTTGTACTCAAGGTTTTTGATAGTGTGGCCTCACTGTGTGAGGGGTGGACGTAGGAGTCACTGGAGGTGATTTCCGAACCACCTAAAAATCCTCTGTGCATTGGTTTGATTTATGGTTTGCCTTTGTGTCTCGCTAGATGCAGCATAGGGATTTCGTTCACACTACTAATTGATTTGCTCACACACCCAAATCACACTTCAGATCAGTAAATTAATTGGTGATTTGATCTCTGATTAGAAGTAATTTTTAATTGCTTAAGCTTCCGCGTTAATTGGCATTAGATCTATTCAACCCCCCCTTCTAGATCTGATCCTTCCACCCATCCGTTCCTAACATGTGCTTCCTCGGGTGGGTTCCGTGGCCGGTTTGTGTGTCGGCGTGTGCCCCAGGGCAGGCTTTGCCCTTAGGACCTTCTGGTAGGGAACGCGGCTGGTTGCCACCCTGTGTTCACTGACCGAAGGTGACACCTTCGTGGCCGTGTCCTGGCAGTGGTACCAGGAGGGTCGCGTCTGTCTAATAATCGATTGACTGACGTCAATCGATTATTAGCAGAGCGACGGGTTTTCGTGCTAGCTGGTAGTGTTCTGAAACTCCGGCTTTTTCGTGCGTGGTTAGTTGGCCGACAACCTGTTGGGGGTTTGTGCGTGCTTCTTGCCTGCTGGGCTTGTCGTGGTTACAAGCCAGCGGTTCGGCGTGGTTTTGTTGTGCTGCCCCGCTTGTTCGCCCGTTCAGAGGTTGTCTCCGTTGCCTGGGACCCCCGTCCTCGGGAGCCTGTTGAGGGAGTACTCCGGGCTACGAGCGTGCTCGAGTTGGCAGCCGACAGGGCGGACTCTGGAGCTGAGGGGAAAACGAGGTTTGGACAGTGGCGTGTGAGTCGCTTGCAGAGCTCTCTTGTCTGGGTCTGGGACGTCGAGGTGTTTGGAGTTCCTGGCGCAGACCAGACAGTCCTTTGTCTCACTGCCTCTCTCTGCGTTGGTTCCGGAGCCACGTAGTGGTGCCAGGCGTGAGGCCGCAGCTTGGCCAGGCTGCGGTATTGTGTGAGTTGGTGTGTTCTGTGGCGGCTCTGTCTCGCCCTTCGCGGGGGTGGAGGCAGGAGCTAGGCTAGTGAGCAGAGCGTGTGGACTGCGGGTCCCCCTCTTGGCTGCTAGCGGCGGTGGCTTTGTTGCTGTTGCTGTGACGGCGTTTCCTGACGACGTTTCCAAGTGTTCTCCCATTGCCCTAGCGTGCACGGCGGTTATAGCCTGGCCGTGCCTAGTTTTCCGTGGGCGTTGTTGGTCTGGCCGTGGGCAGACCCGTGCTTCTGGTGATTCCCGCTCGATTTTCTCTCGGTACTGTAGTTTCGTTCTTGGGTGCCAGTCCGTAGTGGCACCGGCGTGTATGGCTTCCCGACCTTGCGGTGTATCCAGGGTCCGGGGTGGTTCTGCTTGTGGGCCCTCGACTCTGTGGAGGTCTGAGGTGGCCATGCTTGCGGTGAGACGTCGTTCTCACTTGGTTGTTCCGTGGTCTCGGCAGGTGTGCCGAGGGTTGCTTCCGCTCTGTGCCCGACTCCGTTGGTTTCTGCGAGAGTCGTGTGTGTGGCCTGACCTCAGTTGGTGGTCGTGGCGTTACGTTGTTCTCTTCCGCTGCTTAGTAGTACCCTGCTGTAGGTGTTACTCGCTTTACAGCTTTCTAGTGTAGTTTCCTATTTTCGGAGTTCCTGCTGCTCTGGCCGGTGAGGGACTGGTATTCCTTACTGGGCCTTGTTCGCGAGGCTCACCCCCCCCTACTTCCTTCAGCTAGGGGCTCGTCGTCGCAGGAGCTCAGTGTCGGACGGGTTGCGGAGGCGTCTATGGCACCGTGTGTTGTCAGCAGCAATGAGAGCGAGCGTTGTGAGCTCTTGTAGCCCGAGTGAGCTGAGAGCTGTGTTTGCAAGTCCTCGGGGTATGCCCTTAAGGACTGCACCTTTTCTTCTTGTACATGTGCTTTTGCTTGGGACGCGTTATACAACCCTTTTGTATAATGTACAGATTATTATGGTTCTTTAAACTCAGTACATATCTCACTAGACTTGTTATATAACCCTTCCGGGTCTTCGGATCCGTGGGTGGCGGCGCGACCCTCGGGGTCCCCGGCGGGGTCCCCGGGAGGTCGGGTCGTTACACACACTCCCAAGCCCCAAACCACAAGGGAACCATGGACTAGAGGGGGAGGGGATCATGCTTAGGGCGAGGGGTCGGACATCCTACCTCCACACGAAGAACGCACCCGTTGGGGCCTTCTCGTAGGAATGGCAGTCCCTCCTCGCACCGCATGCCACAGGCACGACCCTTGCATGAACGGGACGACGCCCTTCTCAGCACGACCGCCCAAACACGGGGGAGCACCTAAAACCGCAAGGGAGCTCGGAGGGGGCGAGGGGGGAAGAAGAGGAAGAGGAAGAAGAGGGGGAAAATGGGGCGCGCTGTCGGTTTTAAACCGATGGCCTCCACAGACGCTGTCGCGACGCCCAGGAGCGTCGCGACCATGTCGCGACCGCCCGCCAAGTCACGACACCAAAAGCACGGTCAAACCTCGAAGATCGAAAAAGCAAACGCGACGGCCTAGCAGGTCGCGTCAACGCCGAATGACCCTGCCACCCGACACCGACCATCCTGACAGACAGGACAGCGGTCAAGCGTGTCAGAACATAATCGTGATAGCCATGGGTGACGCGACAAGGACGCGACGCCACCCCCGTCGCGACACGAACCGCCAATCCTGTCGCGGCAGGCCGCTCTGGCGTGACCATGTCGCGGCCAGGGCGCCTGTCGCGACCTTGAGGACGGGGCCAAGGGCCCAAGGGGGGCCGGGTGTTAACGTGTGAGAGTCTCCACATTTGATCTTATAGTGAAGCCTCACTGGTTTAGTGAGGGGTGGATGTAGGTCTTCACACTGAAGCCAAACCTCCTTAAAAGTACCGTCTGCACTTATGTGGTTTGATTCTCTCTGCCTTGATCATTTTCATTAGATCAGTTTCTTTTTCGAGGTCTTTAATTCTCTAATCGGTGTTTAAATTGGTTCATATCTATTCACCCCCCCTCTATATATTCCTTCTACACACACAACAGTAGGGATCCTGCCAAGGTTGAGACCGTGGTTTCTTGGGGCCAGCCCACTACAGTGGCAGAGGTGCGCAGTTTTCTGGGGTTGACAGGCTACTACAAGAGGTTTGTTCAAGATTTCGCCAGAGTGCTGAGCCGCTGACGAGGTTGACCAGAGAGAGGACCAAGTTTGTATGAATAACAGAGTGTGAGGAGAGTTTTCGGGAGCTAAAAAATAGGTTGACTTCAGCTTTGATCTTTGTTGTACCATCAGGTAGTGGCGATTTTGTTGTCTACACTAACGCTTCGGGGATTGGTTTGGTGCCGTGTTGATGCAACACAGAAGGGTAGTCCCTTATGCTTCTAGACAATTGAAGAAGCATGAGCAGAACTATCAGAATCACGACTTGGAGCTTGTAGAAGTCGTGTTTGCCGTGAGGTTGTGGAGACATTACTTGTACGGTGAGGTGTTCGAGGTCTTTACGGACCATATGAGCTTATAGTATGTCTTCACTCAGAGATATCTGAACCTGAGAAAGTACAGGTGGGTCAAGTACCTAAAGGATTACGACTTTACCCTTTCCTATCACCCGGGAAAGGCTAATGTCATAGATGACGCTTTGAGCAGGAGAGCCCACTTGAGTTCTTTACTGGTTAGACACTCGAGTTGTTGGAGGACGCCACTCAGAGAGTGTTCTCTCTTCGAGACTCCAAGATCGAGCAGTGTTCACCAGTCTTACAATTTGTCCAGTCATATACTAGCAGGTGATAGAGGCTCAGAGTGTAGATTAAGACCTAGCAAAGATCTTGCAGATGCCAGAGGTGGAGTTAGATGAGAACCATGAGGTCAAATTCAGAGGCAGACTGTATGTTGTAGTAGACATTAAGCAGGAGCTATTAGTTGAGGCGCACAGATCAAGAAGTACCACAACTTGAGGGGACTCTTTTAGTGGCCCGAGATGAAGAGAGATGTTGCTGAGTTTGTCTCTCATTGCCTTACCTGTCAGCAGGTGAAGGCGGAGCACCAGCATCCTAGTGGTGAGCTTCAGCCGTTACCCATTCTTGTGTGGGAGTGGGGCACATCACCATGGACTTTGTTGTTGGTTTACCTTGTACCTCACAGGGGCACGACAGTGTGTGGGTGATCTTTGACTATCTGATGAAGACAGTTCATTTCTTAACACTTATATCAACTTGTCAGTGGACAGACTTGCCAACTTGTTCATGGATAGAGTAATATCGTTGCACGGGATGCTAGTCTCCATTGTGTCAGATAGAGATCCGAGGTTTATTTCTCACTTTTGGCCTAGTTTTTAGAGGGCACTGAGCATAGAGCTGAGACTGAGTTTAGCCTACCACCGTCAGACAGATGGTCAGTCAGAGAGGACCATACAAACCTTGAGGACATGTTTAGAGTGTGCTGCCTAGACTGGGGCGGCACATGGGAGTCGCACATTCCCATGAAGATCTACTGTCTATGGACCGTACCGTATTGGAGAAAGTATTCTCTCGTATGAACCCCGCCTAGGGAAAGCCCGACTAAAAGATACTGCTGGGAAAAAACTTATAGATTGGATTGAAAAACTGACTTCCATTTACTTATTACTTACTTCATTGCCTCAAAACTATATCTTTCTCCGACATTCTTTGATGCGCTCGCATCGTTAATTGCCCGAGTGCTGCTCGAGAAGCATTTGAAATAGTTGATACTGGTCAATCCACAGAGGAGTACTCTCGTCGCATGGCAGTGCTTGTTTGCGCTGTAGTTCTTGGTGTTCTGAGGAGTCACACTTTTCCTTTTCAAGATTCATCCAAATTCATGAGTATGTTTCTTTGAGTGGATCGTTCCTGATCTTCGCAGGTTCCCCGCGATGGCACGGTTCCCTATAGCAATATAAAAAATTAGCCAGTCGAGCTTACGACAGGACACCACAAAAACAAATAAGTACTTTTTCTGTTAAGGTGAATAGGAACCCCTCTTCCAGGTTATAATAAAGTTTGATCTGTGTTTGACTCTCTCTTTAGTCATATTATTAATATTTTAAGTGGCAGCTTAAGGAGATCCCGCGGCGCTCTTCCCTTACTCGTTTCGTGGAAGTCCGTGATGTGAGCTCATTTTAAAAGTGGAGGTGTGTTGGTCACTGTTCTTCTTCCTTATCCGATGCTTCAAAATCAGATGAAAGTTCAACATACTCACAATGGGAAGCTTATGAATCAGATAGAGACTAAGAATGGGGAGCAAAGGGATAGGATCCTTAATAAAGTTCAACAGATGATGTAACGACCCAAGATCTGAATTACCAGTTACCAACTAGTAACCCGAATCTTGACCAGTCCCCACGGACCGAAGTTCAGAAGGGTAAGAGAAATGTGCTTGAGGAGAACATTAAGAAAATATACATACCACAAAATAAAATATTTCCCTATATAATATTTATTAAATGCTACTCGGAGCCACTAACAAAAGTAAGCAGTACAATGAGTAAAAGACTGAGTACTACTCACAGCAGCGAAACAGGGCCAGCACCAGAGCGACCACACTCTTGAGCACCCGGAGCTGACGACGAACCACCTGAAAAGGGAAGGGAGTGAGTCTCAAGAAGAGACCTCGTAGGGACACTAACCCCCACTAGTAATAGTACTAACGGTTTGGAAACTAAAACAACAACAACACACACACACATCGCACAACAACTAGAAACCGGTGGCGTAGCATGCAACTCCTCGCAGGAGTGCTCCAGAACCTCGCAGTCTCAACAAACACAGCAAGCACACACCACACAAGCACACAAGTGCATAAGCACACAACACACAAAGAAGTGGGACATAGCTAGGGGCCTATGGCTGGGCACTTATTGGCCATAGAGTCCTCCCCCCTAGCCCTTGTGCATACTACAGGTGCTCTCTCTCATGCCCATTTCACCCACCGATTTTCCCCTACGTCGGACCCTAGCGGCGGAGAAGGGGACCTACAAAAATTGGCTCGTAACCACCACAAGGGGCACGCATAGAACGGAGTTGCACTCGACGTCCTGGCTCACCGGTGAATAGCCATCGCCGGTCATCCAGTCAGAGCCCAGCTCAACATCCAGGAAGCACATACAACACAATAGAAGCATGGTAAACACAACGCAAGAATCGGAAAAAACACTCTCAACATCCGAAACACCATGCCATAGGCGGACACCGCGTGTCAATGTCTCAAACTGAAAAACACAACACCAATACCGTTGGAGATGCTCTGAACATCCGGTACACCGGGCAAACACCGTGTGTCGATGCCCCAACTCGCGGAGAAGGGATTTCGGTCTACTGGGACTTACCTGTGGGTTGACGGCAACATCGATTGTCGCCAACCAGAAGGTAGACAGCAGCATTGATGGTCGTCAACAAGGAGTAGATGGCAGTATCCTTGCCATCAACTATAGGTAGACGGCGGCATTCTGGCTATCTACTAAATGTAGACGGCCACATGCTAGCCATTTACCTAAAGTCGATGGCAAGAGACCTTGCTGTTGAACTCCTCCCTGAAGATCTCAGCTTCCAATAGTCGAGATGGCCCTAGGCCAATCCCAAGGCAATCCAGCCCCAAAAACAATAGTGGGATGAAGGGAAATGCTTCCCCTCATCACAAGACACTATCATATAGCTGGAAAACATTAATCTAACACTCGGATCGGAGAAAACACCTCAAAACCCGGCATGTGGAAACCTTCCCTAAAACCGCAATCACACGCACAATCCACACACAATAAGCATAAAATAACAGCAACGGGGAGCTAAAGGGTGTTGTCCCTACCTTAAAATGCAACGAGAACTCCTGGAATCCCTCGATTCGCGCCAATCCCCCAAGAGCTTCTCATGAGAACCGCCCTTTCAATTGCTGTTTCCCACCAAACTGTCGCCGCCACGAGCACCAGCGCCTCCCCCATGGGCACTCATCAGTCGCCGGAAGTAGTGGAGAGGGCGAGAGGTGAGGGTGGTGGGAAGGAGAGGGAGAAAATGGGGGTGAAAAGGGCTCTCGGGTCGCCATAAAAAAAAACACAGATGGAAAGTTGACGTCAACATAAGTTGTCGTCCACTGCACCGACAACGCATTGACATCAACGTTGTTGCCATCAAGTTCACGCATCAGGAAGACTCTGGAACCTTCGGTAGACGTCCACATTGATGGACGCCAAGACCCAGTCAATGGCAACACTCTTTCCATCAACACATAGGTCGACGTCAACAACATGGACCTCAACCCCATGTTGATGTCCACATCGATTGACGTCAACCGACACTGTTCTGGGTGAAGGCCCATTAAGGGTCTAATAAGGCTCGAGGTCTTACAGACGAAGTACCCTGTGGAGAAGAAGCAGCTGAAAGAGCGCTGGCAGAAGCTACGCTCGAAAGAAGGTAGTACTGCTTCAGAAGAATCACGCCTCTTGTGCTGCCGGAGGAGTGTTCTGACCGGTTTATACTCAAGAATCATATCAAAGACGGCAAGAATGTCCTTTCCTGTTGGGTGGTCTTTCTGTCATCTTCGCTACAGTTTTATGCCCCTTCGGTATTTTTGGCATCAAGCCGAAAGGCATAATCAACAGGAATCAGTCCCGCTCGGATAATCGGCTTCTCCTCCCTTTGATGGTATGAGGAATGAAAAGCGGAAAGGAATGGCTCCTTCATGCCCATGTCTAATGCCGCTCAAGCGCAATAGTGACATCTTGGATCAGTTGTGAAAGAAGGAACTTAACCGATCCTGCATTACTTTCTTGCTAGCCATTTCGCATAGCAGGTCTGGTGGGCATCTTATGTCTTTTACAATCCGCGGAAGTAGATAGGACTGTGTTGACTGAAGCTTTCGGTGCCTAGCGCCGCGGAATCTGAAATTAACAGAGCAGAGACAGCAGACGACGATGAAACTATCTCAAATACAAATTAAATAGGGGAATGCCACCCGCTTCAACTCTTGCACTTGACTTCAAGCCAAGAAGAATCGAATCATCGCCCGAAAGCACGGGATGAGTGACAGCTCAAAGCGTAGAGGGAGGTTTACCTGCTGATCTTCTCTTTCTATAAATATCATAATCGAAGACAGATCGTAGCTACGAGACGGCGGACATTCCTATTACTTGGGAATCTGCCCAATGTTTGGCAGCTCAGCTCTATACTTGAATGCTTCACTAGCGTAATATATTTCCGAACAGGGCGTTAAGCAGGAGCTTCATTCACATCTGGATTCGTATCTGGAGGGACATGAATGGATGTTGGAACGGGTCCCGAGTCAACTGCATGCGCTACTACTGCCTCCCTAGCAGTCACCTCTGCCTCCTCCATTTCTAGTGCAATATCTGACGGTAGCAAATCCCGTGGATCGAAAGCCATCACCTTCTCGTCCGGAATCCCTTCGTCTTAGCTTCCCCTCGTTCGCTTCCATTACCATTTCATCTACCCCGAGCAGATTCGATCACAGTCCAATAAGCAGTAGGGACCACGAGAGAGCTTATTTCGTGCTCGAGATCCACCGCCATTTCTTCTTCTTTGCGACTAACGGCCTACTGGGTGCAATAGATCCAATTGATGGCGGCACAAAAGAACTCCGGAATTAACCCAGCCCTTCTCACTTCTGGTTCATCAAGATAGGCTGGATAGCGGCACATCTCCATTTCTTCCATTCGCTGCCCAGAAAACTACAGCTTTCTATCCTATGCCTTGCTCTAGCCCGCCACCTTTACCCATATGAATAGACTTTTTTGCTAACTAAGAGACTAGGCTTTTGCCCGAGGACCAAAACTTCTTGCCCGAGAAGAGAACCAAGCCCTTTTTCACCTTTACCCTCACCTGGCTTTCGCTACACCACTCCTTGGGGTGCTGCCTTGGTACGCTTGCCTGCCCGTAAGCCATATCGATCTCTTCATATAAGATAAGAAAAAGATATCTTTCTATACGTTCGTTAACTTAACCAGTAGGGCTTCCCAACATCCAACAGAAGCGTTAGTTGATCGGTCTACTGAACCTGGCTTTTTTTCTAGTCATTCCGTTTCGATTGACCTTAGCTTATGGTCTAGGCCTCACATCCTCCACCTTTTTTTTTTTTTTAATATAGCCAGGCCAAGAGGAAGGTAGGGGCAGCCTCACATTAGTGAGAGGGCCACTACATCCTCCACCTTTTTACGTATCATATCGGATAAGATGTTGGTCATTGCCCGCTAATAGGTCGCCCCAGCATTCTTGAGACCGAACGGCTTGTAGCAAAAGATGCCTTTTGGGGTGCGAAAAGCAGTGCGCTCTTCGTCTTCAGGGGCTATCTTTTTTTGCTTATACCCCGCCGTCCATGAGGGACAAGGCGCTTGCGAAAAGCCAAGCCCTTATTGATTGCGCCAAACATGACTTTAGAGGCTCTTACTAGATATGGCAGGGCGGCGGAATAGAGGTCTCACTACTAGCTTTTAGTCTTAAGCAGGCAGCGGCGGTAGGGAATGAATGTTCGACTCTTCATTCGGACAGCACTTGATTAGTCTTTTTCTAGCTTGATTGCGAAGCATGGTTTGGAAAGGTCAGCTGAGGTATATCTTAATTCAACTAGCGCCTTTGTGGCTGGCCCCAGTGCTTAACGTCAGGTTGCCTCCACATATTTAAAGTAAGCCGTATTAGCTCATCAACTCGCCTTAACGCACCGTCACTATATAGTGTTGCGTATGGTATCACTTGCCTAACAGCTGTCAAAAGCGGAAGCTTCAATGTTGACGGGCTTCTTGTCTCCTTTCTAAAGGGAAAAAAGAAGAGAAGTCTCACTCCTCGGGCAGTCGCTAACCGTTGCGCCCTCCCTTCCGCTTACACCATTTCTTTCTGAATGCTCCGCTTTGCTCTTTGGCGAGCTACTTCTGCTAGCAACCAGCTTCGGGTTAAAGGCCGGCCTTCGGTTGTGCTATTTGGTCGGTAGGGCTAAGGAACCTCGCGTGCTTTCTCAAAGCGTTGCTAGCTGAACGGCTGAAACAACTAGCTTTAGGCTTACTCGTAGCGTTGCTAGCTTGACAACTTTCTTTCTGTTAACTTTCTGGATTTATAAAGAGCTTTGCCACCAACATGTTCATACTATTTATCTTTTAGAATGGCTTAATTGGTTTGGACTCTGCTCTCACTAACGTCGTAGAAAGCCATTCGTCAAGCGACCAAGCAAAGGACTACCATACATAGTGGCAAGCGGCACTTGCAGACCTGAAGCTAGAGGAACTACTGCTTACGCTGGTAAATGGTTGGCAATCTATCATTCAAGCTTTCTCTCTGAAGCTGTATGAAACCTGATAGCCTCTACTAGGCCCTATTTCAACAAGGCTTGCTTCTCTTATCAACAGAGAAGATATTCCTTAGACACCTAAAAATCCCATAAAGACTATACCACAAACCTAAAGGAAATGATCGCGGGGCTGGTTACGATTGAAAATAAACACTATTTAAGCTTAAGCTTACCTTTAGTATATATAGGAAGAAGAGGAAGTAGGACTCGTACGGTATGAAATAGGTTGGCAAAGAACAGAGTAGTTTTAAGGGCCCGACAGAACTCTTTCTTTCCCGGAAGCCTATCCCTCTTTTGATGTATGATACCAGTCGAGTACAAAAACGTAGCAACAATCGCTTGGTTTTGGCCTTTTAGGTCGTTTCCCTTCATCGA
The DNA here is from genome assembly GCA_014218235.1 of Colocasia esculenta. NCBI lineage: Eukaryota > Viridiplantae > Streptophyta > Magnoliopsida > Alismatales > Araceae > Colocasia > Colocasia esculenta. The sequence continues at coordinate 18,916 of JACBKR010000169.1, forward strand.
AAAAAGATGTTTCCCGCTGCCATCTCCGGTGGATGCCTCTGCCTTCTATGCTACCCATGTAGCTATTTAACACTACGTGCCTTTGCTTCGCAACCTGCGGCTTCTTCTACTATTGCTCTGCAGCAATCCCTGCTATTGCTTATGGGACTGAATCAATAGAAAAAACTACTATGTAAAGTGCTTATACCCTTGCTGCTGGGGGAACCGGGTATTCAATGTAAAATGAATAAGGCCCTTTACGGAACTGAAAGAGGTCCATTGACGACTCAAGCGGTTAGCTCTGTCATTGGCTCTCGAATGGGAACTGGATCCGTCCAGTCCAAAGGGAAACTGATTCTCAATCTCAATCTTAATTAAATCAAAGTGGTTCTATACCCTTATATGGGCGAGATAGTGCTTTTACTCGGTCATCAATGGAGTCAACTTAAGATTAAGTTTTTTTAGAAGTGGCCTGGACGTATATATACTGAAGTTCCCACCCCCGTGTGTATTGCGTGTTTGCTTCAATCCGGGTCAACGAAGTCAACTGCCTTTCCTGCCGAAAAACCGCTTGTGCTACTTCAATGGATTATGGATAGGAGTGTCTCTCAAATAGGAAGGGATTCCTGTTATATAAAGCGGTGCAAGTTCAGGGGGAAAGCCTTTAAGCCATAGTTGTTGACCTATAAAGAAAGTTCTCACGCAAGAAAGTCTCAAAGCTCTTGTGACGTTTCTGCGCTCTCTTGCAAGTAAAAAGAAAAGTTCCCAATATCTAAGGCGCGTAGCGTCTTTATTAAGCCATATCTTTCTATGCGGTATGCCATTGCAGCTTGTCAGGAAGCCTCCGATCCCAACTATTCTAGCCAGTTGAAAGGTGCCTGTGCCGGTGCAAGTCAAAGTCAAGTGTTAAGCCTAAGGTGCGATTCAAGACCAGGGTCGAAACCATTGAGGAAAGAAAGATCCCACGTGCTATTCGAGATTTTTGATTGGATCTATGTTATAAAGTCTCAGCTCAAATGCTAGTAAGAATATTCAGTTACAATTCAAGTTCCAGTTTAAGGTTTGGAAAAGTCAGTCTCGTATTGGGCTCACAGCTAGGTGGCCAGTTATTGTGGAAGTAGCGCGCTTCTTGTTAGGCTTGTTAGGCAGGATTTTCTTCCTTTAGTCACGGGTTAGGAATTGATTATCTTCGTTATCACGAAAGCCAATACCCGCTTAAGCTTTAGTTCTTCCTGCTTAAGATTCCAACCAATCCCTTATTATACATAGAAGGAAGTACGCCTCGACAGCCTGCCCCCTTGTATGCCAGCCTCCGCCCCTATCAAGTTTAAGTAGAAAGGAAAATTCTATAATAGCCAGTCTCGCATGCCACAGCCATCGCTGTAAGCTTGATAGATAGAGTAAAGGGAAAGGACAAGTATCAAGCTCGACGGGAATTGACTTAAGTCGAGGCAGAGAATCAAGTCAGTCCCATAGCTCCTACTCAAAGACCGGATACTTTCTCTTTAGAGCTCAATTCAATCGACCCGGGCTATACTTTTTTTTAAGCTAACGGTTCCATTCCAGAAGTTTGGTAGTTTACTTGCGCTTCCTCGAGGAGAGTTTGTATGATGGCCACTTAAAATGACGAGTCAGGGGAGATGGCAGGATAGATAATGCTTACTTTTCAAAATATGGTTTGATTCAATAGGGTTTATCCCAGTTTCAGTTGAAGCTATCCAGTCTTGCCAATTCCTTTGCCCGTGAAAGTAGGCCTACTTGAAAAGTAAGGGTACGTTTTCACAGCTAGATCAGCAGCCCTTTCAATATGCATCAAAACCTTCCTTTCGGAAGTTCTCTTGCGCGTAAGCATTTTTTTCAGTTCCAGCCCTACCCTAGAAATCAATGAAAGTATTTAAGAGTGTGATATCTAGTAGTTGCTATCCCAACTCTGACGCCGGTGTCTTGCTTTCAGTCCGTATACAGTATTGCCATACCCGGTATAGAAACTATCTTCTTTTTATGCTATAGATAGGGGTTTCAAATTTGTAGCAGTGGTAGGGAATTAGAGAGTTCCAGTTTCCACTACGCTTGGTACTTCAGTAAGAGCAGATAAAAAAGGCGGGACAAATCAGAAAAGCAGGGGCGAAGCAGCTCAAACTTTATAGAGAGGGGCGATGGTAATTGAGTCGTTGGTTGGGCCTGTTAAGCGTCTTTGTATGCCTGCTTCCTTCCTTTTGGTATCCCTATAGAGACTTTTTTTTTCCCTAACGAAAGGGGCCTATATACTGTCCCCTTGTCCTGTCCTGAGAGACTCTTCCTTTCGCCGGGAACACCGGTATGGAAGTCTATGCTAGTGGCCATCAAGCGCTATTGATGTTAGGCAGACAGTACCCCGAAAGAAAGAGTGCAGACAGTGTGATGACTTTTCTAGCTTGCCTCTTCCGAAAGCAAATGCCCCAAGCAAGCCTACGATCCCTGATATGCTAGCAAGTCTCAGTCCCAGTGAGAGAAAAAGGTGAAGTCCGTTCTACGTGTACCCGATTTCCAGTCAGCTAGTTTAAAGTCTGCTCGCCTAACTCTGACGCCTGTGCGAGTAGGAGTAGAGCTTATGGCTTTAGCTCTTTTCCTTGTCCAATGCAAGTTCAGTTTTCAGGTTAGGAGGGAAGAGATTGAATTCATTTCTTAACTAAGAAAGCATATTTTCCCGTAAGTATGAATGAAAAGGTCTTTCTTTCGCAAGTCAGTAAAGCAAGCCCGTAAGCAACAGTAATACAGTACGGGTTTTTACCAATATTGGTTGTGTTCTAGCTTGCCTCAGCTATTCTTGGATTTCCAGTGACCAAAGCCATTTTCGATGGAATCAAATAAACGTCAGCGGGTAGTTCAGTGAGTGAGCCTACGTACGGGCTTCTTCGTGAAAGGCTTTAAACGCAAGCGCCTTTCCGGTCTGAAAGTCAAGCACTCACTTGGTAGTGGAATCTCCACCAATGCCAAGGCCTAGTCTTGATGTGTGGCTTAATTAAGTCAAGCAAGCCCCTCCTAGCTTATTTATAACTAATAATTTCTGATTTATGCGTATCGACCCTGGAATGATACGGAGAGGAAGGGAGCTCGCTGACTGACGAAAGACCCTTTACTGAATACTTTTCAAATGGATGCTTGATGTCGCTTTTATGAATATTCGACAACTAAATATCTGACCTCCTGCCTTTCCCTTTCCAAACCTGGCTTGCGGCACTTTCTTTCGGGCTGAAGCTGGCTTGACTTAAAAGGCAATGGGTTTAGAGGTCCGCCACTTGATCTAACAAGGGAAAATCGAGTACGGGCTTGAGACTAGGGTCGATGGTAATTGAGTTAGTTGACCTACCTTGCCCGTTCCTTCCTGCTTTCAAACAGTAGTTGAAGCAAGAAAGCTGCCTACTTTCACTGGAAGCTTGCCCCTAACCTTGACTCCCTTCCTTGAATCTCTGCCCAAACTATCGGAACCGTTAAGTGTTAGAAGGGGCGAAGCGAAGAAACTAAATTCTTTTTCTGGGGCTGATCAACTTGATTCACAAACAGTAAATCTTGATCCAAAAAGAAAGATTCGAGCAACACAGTTCGTGAAAGGTAGTGCACTAAGAATTTTTCTTCCCTGGTGTCTTCTGTTGTATTGGCCAGGACTATGCAATGTATGTAATAAGTAATATATTAAGAAACCAACCGGTAGGGGTCTTTAAGCTATAGGGAACGCTTTTCCATCAAAAAGCCAAATTTGCAAATTAAAGGCCGCACCAGGGAACCCCTCCCGGGCTGGGCTCTCGCGTGGTAGGGGTCCGATCAGATCAACCAGCGACCGGTTTACGGAAGAAGTCGTGTTGCAAGGGCCAGGAGATTGATGGAAGAACCTGGCCGAAGTCAGTGTTGTGTTCAATTGGAAGGATTGCTTTCTGTCGTCTGTCTTTCCCTTCTCTCTCTCTTCTCTTAGGAAAGTAGGTTCAAGTCAAACGTCGTGGCTTGCTACAAGCTGGGCTCAGGGGCTGGGCTGCAGTCAGCCGCTTCCCCTGTAGTCGTCAGCTCGTTCTTGACAGATCCGATCGGGTGTTCATAATCTGGAGTAAAAGGATTCGAACCTTTGCATGCCGGTACCAAAAACCGATGCCTTACCACTTGGCTATACTCCATATGGTCGGTCCCTGGGGAGAGGGGGAAGGGAGAAGCAGGGCTCGAAGAACGAGCCGTGCAAGGACGCGGGGATATAGCAAGTAAGCAGCAAGGTTCTCCCTTTAGGACCGACTACAACAAGCTCGTGACTCTAATAGAAACAAACGGAAAGCTCTCTGCTCTATTTGCTTGCAATGCGTTGCCTATCAAAGTAGGCGAACGCCGCAAGCGCCTCCCAAAAAGCAAAGTTGGCTTGACGAGCGCAGATGAGGAAGCGGGAGCAAGAAAAGCAAGAATCTCCCCCCGCGAAATCTACATGATGTGGCCGTCCCCAAAAATCATCATTGTCCTGCAATAGAGAACAAAGCCTAGAAAACAAGCAGGCGGCAAGTTCCAAGGCCTAGGGAACCAGGGTGTCAACCTGAATGTAATAACCTCAAAATTCTGAATTCAACCAATGAAGGTAGCCATTCACCCTGCTCATTAATGATCCCATAAAGCTTGGTCTACCAAATCGATATGTATCCACGGAAGTAAGAATAGACCACACATCAGGTTTTGGGGATCCTCGGGATCAAGGACACGATTCCTCCCAAATCATTCATCATTGTCTACCCACAAAGACCTGAAGGAAGAGGATAGAATAACGCCCGTTAATGTATGCTAGAGTTCTAACATAATGAGGAGATCAAATAGCGGATTCTTGAGTGCTTTAACTGAAGCCCCAACGAGGAAGGAAGGTACATGTAACACCCCAAAAATTTTTATTTGTTGAAAATAGGAATAATAAGGTTATTAGACTTAACCATTATTCTTAAATTGAAATAAGTGATATTTGAAAATAATTAGTAATAATTAACGTTATCTCAGTGTCGTACTCGGACGTGCGCGCTGCCACAGGACAACACTGAAAAACTGTAACGAAAATAAAATCCGAGAACACCATAATTTTCAAAAAAATATTGAGATATTAGAAATATAAATATCCAAATTTTTCGACGTTCGAATATTGAGATTAAGTCGATGCGACTATTTTTCGGGTGATTTTTCACCCAGTGTAAAATAAATTTCAAAAATTAAACTAAAATCACCATAATTTGTAAAACCATCTCATTAGGCTATGGTTGAAAAATTAATACAAACGAACTTTGTTTGGACATGTTTACATCAAGTCTAATGGACCAGTCAAATTTTAGATTAATTACGGGAGGAATTTTCCTGGAATTATTAGGTTGCCTATGTGGGAGGCATTGGGGAGCCCAGCGTACTTGAGGGTAAAGGTAACACGTTAGTTACCATGTGTAACTTGTAGAATATGCATGAGCTAGGTGTCTGTGGGTGGTAAAATGGGTTTTACCCCCCAACACCTGTGAACGTGTGTGGCATTGTAAATGGAATAAGCTTGAGGTTATAAAACCCACTCCGTAACCAGCAGGGAAGCCTTTCCAATGCAAGATTCTATTGGGTTTTCTCCTATTTTTGCACCTTCTTCAGTTCTTGTCCTTGGTTTTCTCTGCCCCTACTGCCATTACCTGGAGACGATTGCTATTACGGGAGTTGTTTCTTCTGCTGGTTTAGCTCCTAGCTGTTGAAGTTGCCACTGTGGGAGGTGTTGCTGCTTCCACCTGTGGAGTGTCTTTTGTCAACACCCCATCAACTTTGTGGGAACTTTTCCAATAGTGGGTGTAGGATCTCTCATCAAAGAACACGTGAAGGTTCATCGTTTAGCAAGGTAGGATTCATCTCCCTCTGATTCAGTTCTGTCCTTCATACATGGTAAGGAATTCCTAATAAATGATCAAGTTGTTATTGAAGGATCGAGGAAAAGGTGTGGATAAGATCTAGAAGGGGGGGATGAATAGATCTAAGCCACTTTCTGCGGAAGCTTAAGCAATTTGAAAATGCTTTGAGAATCAGAAGCAATTTTAACAGTGAAAAACACAGATCTAATGAAATGTTAAGTGAGTTGATAAAATAGATGAGAACCCAGTTGATTAAGTGAATCTTAAGCGATCCTATGCAAGCATCTAACGGATAATAGAATCAAACCACAAATAGACAAGTGCACAGAGATTTTTAGGTGGTTCGGAAATCACCCATGTGATTCCTACATCCACCCCTCACACCCAGTGAGGATTCACTAAACAACTTGGGTAACACACCCACTGGAGCCAGACAACTCCAACACCTGAGCTTACAACTCACACAACTCTAGAGTAAGACTACTCTAGATCCCTGAGCAAGACTGCTCAACAAACACTTGAGCTCGACGACTCAAACTGAGCACAGTGGCTCACAAACAACTATGCTAGACACCAACACAAGACATAGATCTTCTAGTAGCAGATCATGTCAAACATGAGAACATTCATGAGAATTATGCAGAAGCACTTGCACAATCTCAAAATGTCTCAGAAGAACAAAAGCACAAAAAGGATTGTATGAAAAAGTTTTGTTCTTCAGTGTACTCCCTTGTAGAAGCTCAGATTGGGAAGAGGCTTGGATTCTTGAAGTCCCGACCGATGCTCTGCACAATTGAACTTTGGGATCTTCCTTGAAGTCTTCTCCAACAGATGCTTCTACTTGATCTGCTTCCTTGAGGCGCTTCAGATGCTTCTTCAAGGATCACACTCCAATTCTCACAATCGAATTGATGAGAATTGGTCTTCAGAAGACACCAGGAGAGCAGAGGAGGGAGATGAACTCTTCTCGCCGCCAAAGGGAACTTTTCTGGAGGCTCCACGAGTTCGTTGGGTCTCTTGATGTGATGGATGGCCAATTGGGGGATTTTTATACCCAAAAGATTCCAAGGATACCCTTTAGGTACAAGGGCACACGATCCTAGGTTGATACCCCATCGCCCTAGGATGACACGTGGCAATCATCCATCTTAAGTTGGAATCTTTTCGTAGTGTGTCGACCTGCCCTGGTGATGGTGTCGACACACTGTCCAAATCTGAGAATTGGCTGTTCTGGGAACAAGGTCCAGTGTCGACCTGCTCTGGTCTTGTGTCGACCTGCTGTCCCATTCTGTAAACGGGCTGTTCTGGAAACGAGGTCCAGTGTCGACCTGCCCTGATCCTGCGTCGACCTGGGTAGACTAATTCCTGGAATTTTGCAACTCGTGTCGACCTGCTCTTTGGCTAGTGTCGACACAGTCTAGACATTTCTTCAGCTTTTTACCTTTGAGACTGAGGTGTTGTGTCGACACCATTGTGGTGTGTCGACACCACCTTTGCAAAAATATTTGTACCTGAAAATTAAACACATATATCATTAGTAAAATATTTTATTATTAGTACAAAATAAGTGTGCTTTGAAACATGCTTTTTGAATATAAATTTCAGGTGGAATGTGTGTATCATGTTTCAATTAGTTTGCATTCAAATCACATTTGTCATCATCAAAATTAGAGGGGAAATAATATGAAATTACACTCAACCCAACAATCTCCCCCTTTTTGATGATGGCAACATTAAATCCATATGACAATGAGGTTTTGATTAGATGTGATTTTAAGAAATTTTTGGTTATTCAAAAGTCCTTATTTTTCTTTTTGTTCATGCTTGTCAAAGACCTTTAAATATTACTAAGTCACAATTGATGGTTGTACTTGAAGTACAATGTTACTTGAAGTAAGTGTGTTGCATAAGGAAGGTCAAGCAACTTGGCAAGCATTCATACATTCACATTCACATAACAATTTTCAATCGCATTAAAGACACAAATGAGAAATCATTTATTCAAGCTAAGCAAACAGCATTTCATTTCATTCAAGATAAGCATTACAATCTTTCCAACAGGATTACAATCATTGATCTCTTTCTTTCTTCTCTTACTTTCTTCTCCCCCTTTGACATCATCAAAAAAAAAATACATTATGTAGAAGGAGGAGGAGGAGGAATGGGAAGTAAGATTTGCTCAATATCTGACAGTCTTTTCTCCATAAAAGTCAAGCTGGACTTCATTTGCTCTTGAATGGTTGTGAGTCTGGTATGCAAGTAGTGTTCCATTCTGTCTGAGTTTTCTATCACAGTAGCTTGAATTCTGGCTAGATCAGCTGATATAGGTTGTGAAGAGGAAGAGGATCCAGCTGACCAACCAGGCCTTTGCATGATTTTGAATTCCTTTGTCAAATCAGAGATATGCTTGTCAATGTGAGCATTGAAATTCCTCATGCTCTCCAAATCATCCACAAAATGTGCAAAAGAGAGTCTAGTGCTGGTGATCTCATGGAGAGTCTGCTTTGTGTTGAACACATCAGCTTGGGAATTTGCCAAAATTCCCTGAAGGACCTTCTCCAACTTTTCTTGATGTTCTTTGAGCTCAGTTGAAGCATCTCCCAGTGTGCCAATTAATCTATTGAATCTTTGAGCTACATAGTCTGAGGCAGCTTTTTGCTCTATGAACTTGGCAGACACTGTGTTCTCCAACCGTTGAATCCTCAACTCAAAAGCTTGTGACATGGTTTGAATGGAGGTGTTCAAGGTTTCAAATTTATCATTCAAAAAGGAGAACAACTCTGGTGGAACAGAAGGTCCACCAGAGGATGTGGATGCATGAAATGTGGGTTGTGGAGAGAAATGTTGAAACTGAGGTGAGAGTGGGGCATGAAAGGGTATGTCACCTTCAGTTGAAGCTTGAGGCTGATCCTCATTCAAAGGAGGCTGATCCTCTTGACATTGGGGCTGGTCCCCTTGAGCTGGAGGCTGTTTCTCTTGACCTTGGGGCTGGTCCCCTTGACCTTGAGGCTGTTCCTCTTGAGCTTGGGGCTGGTCCCCTTGATCTTGAGGTTGTTCCTCTTGAGCTTGAGGGGCCTCAACCACAACTGGCCCTCTCCTCACTTGAGTACCCTCCAGTCTAAATCTCATGAATTTCTGAATATTCTTAAAGGTGTAGATGTTGGATTTAGACTTAGAAGAAACGTTGAATTCTTTTGAGAGAATTTTGAGAATTTTTGGACTTCTTTAGAATGATAATCAATGAGAGAAATAGTCATTTCAAGGATGTTTAAGAGGCTTAAAAATTCATTTGTTATATTTTGCAAAAATTCATCACAATTCAAGTTTTAAGCAATTTCCAATAGGATATGAGCATTCAAAGACTTGAATCAATGAAATGATGATTTGAGGGATATAATATATCTAACAATCAATTATAATCTACCATATTCCTCAACGTTAAAGAAACAAAGATATTCTCTAGACTGAATACAATTGCTTTGAAAATAAAACACAATCTTAAAGAACAACTTGATGATGAATGAAAATGATTCTTTCTAGACAAAACTCCATTAACACATATATTTTGCTTTTGTAACAGACTATCAAATGATATAATCTTTTTCACTCAAGTGCTAGTGTTTTTTACATACCATAGTCCCTGGATACTTAAGATTTATTCATGATCAAGTCTCAAAGGGGTAAATAATGACCTTTTGACATGAAAATATACGTTTTGTAGACGCCAATATTTCCAGTTACTCAGTCATTATCAAAAAGTATATCATATTTTTGCTATATTTTGAATCCACTTTTGCATTTGTATCCCCTTTGAACAGAGATAACATTAGTGCCTCATGACATGCATGGCACTTCATTCATTGTGAAGGTGTGCAGTTTCTCAGCACAAATGTCATTGCTCTGTTGAATTTTTTTTAAAAAAAAATGAGAGTTTTGTAAGATAGAAATCATTTTATCCAACATGAGTTGCAAACAAAGAGATGTTTTAATTCCAAGACACAAGTTGTATTCAATCTTGGAAGAATTCTGAGTTTCTGTGGGTTGAAAAATATAGTTGACAATTGATTAGAAAAAAATATGATAAATCACTCAAAGGATCATTTGGACTCTAGACATCTGAATGATGACATCATGTAGAAATTGATGAAATGCAAGAACAGTTATGATTTTGCAAAAGTCATGACTTGTGAATTTTCTAGCTCCCCCTGAGATGATGATTTCAAACATTTTCTATCAAAATAAAGATATGCAAGTTTTTGAAATCAAGAAAGATTCTCTTTAAACAATAAAAGCTCCCCCTCAATAATTGCATTTTCATTTCTTGGTACTTGGCGGAGACATATACTCTCGCATAGTGAAAGTGTCCAGACAAGCATAACTTGTCCTTCTCCAAATCACCATTTGATATACCAAGAAGTTCAACACAATGAGAGTTGAAGACTTTATTGTCCAAAGGAAAAGGAAGTGGAATTGAGAGAGATATAGACAGTGTGACTGAAGGAAGCAAACGGTTATGATATGAAAAGAACTCCCCCTTAGACAGTGCATAACACTCAACCCAAACCTAAAGAGAGATCAAGAATGTGGATATTACAAAGATCAAGTTCTCTCCTCAAAGATGAAAATCTGTTTTCAGGAAGGGGTTTGGTGAAAATGTCAGCAACTTGTTTTCCAGTTTCAATAAAATGGAGTTCAAAGGACTTCTTTGCAACCTCATCTCTCAAGAAGTGATGCCTAATTTCAATGTGCTTGGTTCTAGAATGCTGAATGGGGTTTTTAGACAGATTTATTGCACTTGTATTATCACATAGGATGGGTACACAACCTAAATCTTGGTTGTAATCGAGAAGTTGATGTTTCACCCAGAGAATCTGAGTTCCACATCTACCTGCTGCAACATATTCAGCCTCTACAGTTGACAGTGCAACTGAATGTTGCTTCTTGGAAGCCCAAGAAATAAGGCACCCACCTAGGAATAAACACAAGCCACTTGTGCTTTTTCTATTAATTTACACCCAGCATAGTCCAGCATCACAATAAGCAATCAAATTTAGCTTGCAATTAGCAGGATACCAAACTCCTAATTCACATGTTCCAACAAGATATTTGAAAATTCTTTTAACAGCTAACATGTGACTTTCCTTAGGATTATACTGAAATCTAGCACACAAACACACACTGAACTGAATATCTGGTCTAGAAGTTGTAAGATAGAGTAGAGAGCCAATCATACCTCTGTAGGTCTTTGGGTCTACTGACTTACCATTTGAGTCCTCTTCTAGCTTAGCATTTATAGCAATAGGTGTGCTTGAATGCTTGAGATTCTCAAAGTCAAACCTTTTGAGAAGTTCCTTGACATACTTGGCTTGACTGATGAAGATCCCTTCAGATGTTTGGTTAACCTGCAATCCCAAGAAAAATGTTAGATCTCCCATTAAACTCATTTCAAATTCATTCTTCATTTGATTTGAAAATTCAGTGCATAGGCCTTTATTGGTGGAGCCAAATATTATGTCATCAACATAAATTTGGACCATAATTATTTGATTTTTGACTGTTTTTGTGAACAAAGTCTGATCAACATTTCCTCTAGAATATCCTTTTTCAAGTAAAAAGGTACTCAAACGGTCATACCAAGCTCTTGGAGCTTGCTTAAGACCATAGAGAGCCTTATTAAGCTTGAAAACATGGTTAGGATATTTTTCATTTTCAAATCCAGGAGGTTGTTCAACAAAAACATTTTCCTTAATATATCCATTTAAAAATGTACTTTTGACATCCATTTGATAAACTTTGAAATTCATGGAGGATACAAAAGCAAGGAAAATTCTAATTGCTTCTAGTCTAGCTACAGGGGCATATGATTCTTCAAAATCAATTCCAAATTCTTGATTGTACCCCTTTGCAACTAGCCTAGCTTTATTTCTAATGACTTGACCATTTTCATTCAACTTATTTCTGAAAACCCATCTAGTGCCAATGACTGTTTGGTCACTAGGTCTAGGTACTAATTCCCATACTTGATTTCTTTCAAATTGATGAAGTTCATCATGCATGGCTTTAATCCAATCAGAACTTGATAATGCTTCATCAATTGACTTTGGTTCAATTTGGGAAATTAGAGCTAGTGGGTCTTCTTCAATATCATGAAGAATGATGATCTAGTCCTAACTCTATCATTACATGCCAACCTACATTGTCTAAAGGGTATCTTTCAAAAATCGATGTTCAGAATTACCTGTTGAGAAGTACCCACTTCTGGGACAATGTTACCTGAACCATTTGAAGATGGTGTGTTCAAGTTCTCTTCAATGTTTTCAAACTCCTCAACAGTTGGTGAAGAGTCCACAATAAATTCATCCTCTTCAGTGTCTTGTCTTTCCCTGCGAGATTTAGAATTATCAATTGAAAAGGAATTTTCATCAAAGATTACATGTGGAGATTCTTCAACAGTTTTAGTTTTAAGAATGTACACCTTGAAAGCCCTTGACACCTCAGAATAGCCAAGGAAGATGGCTTCCTGACTTTTAGCATCAAATTTGTCAAGGTTTTCTTTGTTATTGTTGTGTACAAAGCATTTGCACCCAAAAGTTTTAAAATAAGATACAATTGGTTTTTTGTTTTTCACAATTCATAGGGGATTTTTCTGATTTTTGGTCTGACCAATGCTCTATTTAGAATATGATTGGATGTGTTTACAGCTTCAGCCCAAAAGGATTTGGGCAAATTACTTCCTAAGAGCATGGACCTAGCCATTTCCACAAGAGTTCTATTCTTTCTTTCCACAACTACATTTTGTTCTGGAGTTCTTGGTGAAGAGAACTTGTAGAATATTTACAATTCAGCACATAAATCAGAAAAGGATGTGTTCTCAAATTCACCCCCATGATCAGTCAAAATATTTTTGATTTTATATGGATAAGTTGTTAAGACAGTGGTACAGAAGTTCCTGAATTCAAGACAAGTATCACTTTTGTGGGACAGAAAAATAACCCAAGTAAATCTAGTAAAATCATCAATGATTACAAACCCATATCTTTTGCCACTTAGACTTAGAATTCTTGTAGGGCCAAAAGGTCCATGTGAAGTAATTCTAGTGGCCTAGATGGAGTACCTCATTGAAGTTTTTAAAGGATTTTCTTGTTTGTTTTCCTTTAGCACAGATCCCACAAATTGATTTTCAACATTAGAGAAAGATTCAGGAAGACCCTTAACCAAATTCAATCTTAACAACTTATTCATTGTTCTGAAACTTGCATGGCCAAGTCTTTTGTGCCAAGTCCATGCAATTTCATCTTTATTTACAACAAAGCAAAGATTTTCAGAAAAGTTTTTATTTAGGTTGATCATGTAGACATTGTTTTCCCTTTTTCCAAAAATTTGATTTTATCAGTTGATGAGTCAATTATCTTACAGAAATCAGATTCAAACACAACTTTGTGACCTTTGTCACATAGTTGGCTGATACTGAGCAAATTATAATCAAGACCATCAACTAGTAAAACATTATCTACAGAGTTTGAGGAAGTTTGACCAACCTTACCAGATCCTATGATCTTTCCTTTATTTTTACCTCCAAAAGTTACTGACCCTCCCTCCTTTTCAATCAGGAATGAGAATTTGGCTCTGTCTCCTGTCATGTGTCGTGAACACCCACTGTCAAGAAACCACACATTGGTGTTGGGTGCACGACCTTCCTGCAAAAAGATCAGTGGAGAGAAGATTTTGGTACCCAAACAGAGTTGGGACCATCAGAATGTTTGAACATTGTTAGTAAATCTTTTCTCACCCAAATTTGACTTGTTTTTTTTTTTGTTTTGTTTCATTGGTGTTTTCAGTCTTTTTCTGTTTGTTCTTTTCCTTAGGAATGAAAGCACCAACATTTTTGTTTTTAGTGGGAGGGGAGTTTTTCATTTGAGCATAGGAGTTCAGATAGGAGGTGGAATCCATGGATTTTGTTGGTACATCCAAAGGTTTGGATGAAAGAATTGAGGATGATACCAACAAGGGTTTTCATACCATTGGCTCCAAGGATTGGTCCAATCATTTGAAATGTTGTCTTGGAGGTCCAAGTTCTTTATAAATGATTTCCTTTGACTTTTCTTGTTTTTAAAATTTTTATTTGAATTTTGATTGAGTTGTTTGTAGCTTTTGATGTTGAGTAGGTCGACCTCTACATGACTGGTGTCGACACAGCAACCACAAAAGTCTTCTTCTTGTGGACTGGTGTCGACTTGTCAGGAGACTGTGTCGACCTGGTTGTCTTCTTTTGTTTTTGAGTTTTTGATTTGTTTTGTGTTTTGTTTGATGTTTTGTCTGATGTTTGCTTGATTTCTGTGTTCTCAAGATTAGGACCTTTGACAAATTTAATTAATGGTGCTTTGCCCTTTTTCTCACCGGATTTGTCTTTCTTTGGTTTTTGTTTGTTGAATCCTAATCCATGAGAGGTTGTTGTCATATTTGTTCCTAGCAATGCCTCCAAGTTATCTTTACCTTTTGTGAAGGTTGGATAACTTCATCCCTTTCTTTTAGCTGGTTTTGAAGAGTTTTAATTTCTTCAATCTTTTGTTGTTTTTCTTGTTTTTCCATTTCCAGCTTTTCAGATAAGTCTTTGAATTCTTGGGTGGCCTTTTGAGAGGCAAGCTTCAGATCATCAATTAGATTCATGAGATTTTCTTTTTCTTCATTTAATTCTGTTATCTCATTTTCTAGCTCACAAGTTCTGTTGTTTGAAGATTGGTTATGATAAAGGTTTTCATTTTTCTTTTTGATGTGTTTGTTTTCTTTCTCATTTCAGAATATTTTTCAACTAGTTCTGCATAAACATCCTGCCAATCTTCAACAGTGAATCTTCAAAGGAGTGTTACCTTTTCTTCAGAGTTGTTGGCCATGAAGCAGATTTCCTCACTCTCAGAGCTTGAGGATTTTTTGTCTTCTTCTTCTTCACTTGAATCTTCATCAGACCAAGTGGCTACCATGGCCTTTGGCTTCTTGAACTTCTGGAATTTCTTGTGCTTTTCTTTCTTGTTCTCAGGACACTCTCCCTTCATGTGTCCTGGCTTATTACACCTGTAACAAATGACAGTTTCGTCAGTTTTTTGATTCTTGTTAAAATTAGAAGAGGAAGTGTTTCTTTTACCTGAGGAAAACTTCTTTTCCCAGACATTTTCCTTTTCTATATTTCAAGAATTTTTTGAATTGCCTGGTCATGAGGGCAATTTCATCCTCATTTGACTCAGACTCCTCAGAACTTGTCTTTTCCTGACTTTTGTCTTTATTACTTGAAGAGGCCTTAAGTGCCATTGGCTTGGTCTTAATTATTGTCTTTTTTCTTTTCAAATTGATTTCATATGTCATTAAGGATCCTATCAATTCATCCAAAGACATTTTGGACAAATCTTTAGAATCTTCAATGACAGTGGCCTTTGTGTGCCAAATAGAAGAAGTGAACGTAAGATTTTCCTTACCAAGTCTGCATCTGTGTAGTCCTTACCTAAGGCCTTGAGTCCATTGACAATAACCATGAACCTGGCAAACATTTCAGAAATTGTTTCATTAGACTTCATCATAAACAATTCATATTCTGAAACAAGAATATTTGCCTTAGTTTCCTTCACTTGTGATGTTCCCTCATAAAGTAATTCGAGTTTATCCCACATCTCTTTGGCAGATTTGCACATTGAGATTCTCGAATACTCTTTGGGATGAACAGCACATTGAATCATGTTCATGGCACTATAATTCAATGTGGCTTTTCTTATTTGTTCCCTAGTCCAGGTTTCTTCCTCTCCCTGGTTTTCATAGGGACCAACCTCAACCACTTTCCAAATTTCATAGTTCTGGGCTCTTAGAAAGACTTGCATTCTATTTTTCCAGTATGAATAGTCCGTTCCATTAAAGAATGGTGGCCTATTTATGGAATGCCCCTCAGCTATGAAACCTTTGGAATCCATTGACTTAAAAAAGAAAGCACAAAAAGAATACTCAGCAAGCAAGCAAACAATCAAGCAATCAGACACACAATACTCAAAAATGCTCAAATCAAATCAGATCAAGTGTAAACCCGCTCTGATACCAATTGAAGGATCGAGGAAAAGGTGTGGATAAGATCTAGAAGGGGGGGATGAATAGATCTATGCCACTTCTGCGGAAGCTTAAGCAATTGAAAATGCTTTGAGAATCAGAGAAGCAATTTTAACAGTGAAAAACACAGATCTGATGAAATGTTAAGTGAGTTGATAAAATAGATGAGAAAACCAGTTGATTACGTGAATCTTAAGCGATCCTATGCAAGCATCTAACAGATAATAGAATCAAACCACAAATAGACAGTGCACAGAGATTTTAGGTGGTTCGGAAATCACCCATGTGATTCCTACATCCACCCCTCACACCCAGTGAGGATTCACTAAACAACTTGGGTAACACACCCACTGGAGCCAGACAACTCCAACACCTAAGCTTACAACTCACACAACTCTAGAGTAAGACTACTCTAGATCCCTAAGCAAGACTGCTCAACAAACACTTGAGCTCGACGACTCAAACTGAGCACAGTGGCTCACAAACAACTATGCTAGACACAAACACAAGACATAGATCTTCTAGCAGCAGATCATGTCAAACATGAGAACATTCATGAGAATATGCAGAGCACTTGCATAATCTCAAAATGTCTCAGAAGAACAAAAGTACAAAGAGGATTGTATGAAAAGGTTTTGTTCTTCAGTGTACTCCCTTGTAGAAGCTCAGTGGGAAGAGGCTTGGATTCTTGAAGTCCTGACCGATGCTCTGCACAATTGAACTTGGGGATCTTCCTTGAAGTCTTCTCCAACAGATGCTTCTACTTGATCTGCTTCCTTGAGGCGCTTCAGATGCTTCTTCAAGGATCACACTCCAATTCTCACAATCGAATTGATGAGAATTGGTCTTCAGAAGACATCAGGAGAGCAGAGGAGGGAGATGAACTCTTCTCGCCGCCAAAGGGAACTTTTCTAGAGGCTCCACGAGTTCGTTGGTCTCTTGATGTGATGGATGGCCAATGGGGGCTTTTTATACCCAAAAGATTCCAAGGATACCCTTTAGGTACAAGGGCCACACGATCCTAGGTTGATAACCCATCGCCCTAGGATGACACGTGGCATCATCCATCTTAAGTTGGAATCTTTCCGTAGTGTGTCGACCTTACCTGGTGATGGTGTCGACACACTGTCCCAAATCTGAGAATTGGTTGTTCTGGGACACAGGTCCATGTCGACCTGCTCTGGTCTTGCGTCGACCTGCTATCCCATTCTGCAAAACGGGCTGTTCTGGAAACGAAGGTCCAGTGTCGACCCTGCCCTGATCCTGCGTCGACCTAGGTAGACTAATTCCTGGAATTTTGCAACTCGTGTCGACCTGCTCTTGGCTAGTGTCGACACGTCTAGACATTTCTTCAGCTTTTTGCCTTTGAGACTGAGGTGTTGTGTCGACACCATTGTGGGGTGTGTCGACACCACCTTTGCAAAAAATATTTGTACCTGAACAATTAAACACATATATCATTAGTAAAATATTTATTATTGTACAAATGATAAGTGTGCTTTGAAACATGCTTTTTGAATATAAATTTCAGGTGGAATGTGTGTATCATGTTTCAATTTAGTTTGCATTAAATCACATTGTCATCATCAAAATTAGAGGGGAAATAATATGAATTACACTCAACCCAACAGTTATATCGGAACTCCCCTGTTCTTCTTTTAGTTATGATAACAATTTCAAGTGGGGAGAAGAAAATTCTTATTTTATTGTGTGATTAACATTTCTTCTTCTTCCACTTTGATCCTTGTTCATACTATATAGTTATGTAGAAGTCTTAATATCTTTAGACTATATGAGAACTTCTGTTTAGTTGTTAGGTACTTAAAGCCTTGATTTAGATTCATGAAACACTTTGAGTTTTAGTGTTTATCTTGTAGGAATTTTCCAATAACCATTGCTATCAAGACCATACTTCCAATACTACACTATGTTAGTTTCTAGCTAGACAAGTTTGAATTGCAAACTTGTTCTATCTCGCTTGTTTAGCTTGTAAACCACTGTGAGAGAACTACAATTAAATATGCTTTGATTCATAGGTTCCAGGGTTAGAGTGTTAGAGTGAATACAAAGTCACTTATGAGAAAGGAACTGGCGGCTGTCGACAGGCAGCCTATAGCTGTCGAAAGACCTAGTCTTCATGAAACTCAGATTTCTGGGACTGTGGCTAGCTATCGACAGCCAGCCCCTAGCTGTCGACAGATACCCTCAGAACCAGCAAAAACCTTGCTTTGTCTGCTGCTATCTGTCGACAGCCCCTTCCTGGCTGTCGACAACTACGGTCCTGATCCGAATTTCAGCACTCTTTCATGTATGAATCCTTGCTAAAAGTTCAACCTAATAGCCTAGCAAGTGATAGCCCACGAATATACGTCGTTAAATACGTGACTAACAATCTCAAATGTATCGGCCTACACTAAACATTTTAACAGTAGTTAAGTGGTGAGACCGAGTCGAATCCCGGGGAAAAGATTTTAGAGTTGAAAACTTTGAGTTTTGTGTAGGAAAATAATGTGGTGATATTTAAACTAAGTTGAATTAAATAAATCTAAGCTAAGTAAATAAATAGAGAGAGAAAGATAAATGTGAATGAGAGAACACGGGCAATATTTAAAACTGTATCTACTGAATAACAAAAATAACTTAACAAATAAGTTTATTCTACCAATTGTCATTAACAATTACACTGAAACAAAGAGAAAAGAATAGAGAGAATAGAGACGAGAGGAGAGAGAAGAGTGAGAGAAAAGAGAGAGAGGAGAGAGAGCGCATGAGAGAGAGAGAGGAGAGAGAGAGAGAGAGAAGATAGGGGATAAAGAGGAGAGAGAGGATAGAGAAGAGAGAGAGAGAAGAGATGAGAAGAGAGAGAGAAGAGAGAGAGCGATAGAGGAGAGTAGAGAGAGGCGGCGATTAGAGGAGAGAGAGAGACAAAAGAGAGAGAGGAGAGAAGGAAGGCGGAGAGAGAGAGGGCGTGGCGCGCCCTCACGTTGCATGCATCCAACGTGAGGGGGAGCGGAGGCGGAGGCGGTTCGGCGTGCGGGGCCGGGGGCGCGCTCGGGGCGGTGCTGGCAGGCGCGCGCGGGCTGCCGGGCAGCTGGGCAAGGCGGGCGGTGCGGCTGGGCGAGGCAGGCGCGTGGCGGGCAGGCATGCTCGGGCGTGCGCGGGGGTGGCCACGTGGCAGGCTCAGGCGGTGCGGCTGGGCAGGTGGTGCGCGCGCGGGCGGCCGGGCGGCTGCTGCTTACTGCTTGCTGTCTTCCGAGAAGAGGGAGACCGGCGAGAGAAAAGAGAAAGGCAGAAGGGAAAGAGAAAGAAGAAGAAGAAAAGGAGAGGAAGAAGAAGGAGAAGGAGGAAAGGGATCGGAGGAAGAAGAAAGAGAAGGAGGAAAGGGATCGGCGGAGAGAGGAAAAAAAGAGCAGTGAGGAGAGAATGAGAGTCTTTTTAAAGGGGAGGGAATTCTTTTAAATATAGATAGAAGGAAGAGAGGAAAGAATAGAGAATTAAGAGGAAGGTTTTAAAAATAGAGAGAGATTAAAATGAGAGAATTTTAAAAATTAGAAACAAAGAGAGAGAAAGAAAATATAATTTAAAATTAGAATCTCTTCTCATTGTCTCTTATCCATCCTGGTCCATTAGCAATTCTTGTTGCCCATTATCCTGCAAATAAAGCACATACAAAGATTTAATCAAATTATCCTTTTTGTAACAAAATAATAGTGGATTATAAAAATTGAGCATCAATAGATCATAAACCATCATGATTATCATCATAATTATGCATTTATCACACCCCCCAACTTACTCATTGCTAGTCCCTTAGCAATGCACACAAGTGAATAATTGGGACAAACAAAAGTCCAAACATCATATTCATGGCAAGATAGTAAGAATGAGAATGCTTGATCATAAGTATTCAAGTTCCAGTCGAGAGTGTCAAGGCAAATATGTCAGTTCACGTCATTAGACAGTTCCTCAAGATACACACAAAATTTCATAACTTTTTTGTCAATGTTTGAGCATCAAAAAGAGAATGCATGTGCTTTTACCTATCACTCAAGGATGGTATCAACTCTACACTCCTTAAATTCGATCCTCGAATTACAGGTAGCTTTCACTCTGCCTAATTCTTTTTTTCATACTCTCTTTTTTTCCTTTTCATTTACATGGTGCTGCACTTTCCTCACTGTTTGACGCGAGCCTCAACTCTTCTTAGGAGCCCACAGGCCCGTTACTAAGATCAGAGGCATTTCCATGTTTCTTTTTTTTTTTTTCACTACTCCACACATTTTCACATTTATTTGTAGGCAGGTAGCTTTTTCCGCACGATTGGTCATCAATAGGAATGTAGAATATCAATCAATCAACCTGAATGTTTGGTAAAACTCTTCATCATCCATTAAATAGCTCAAAAGAATACTTTACTGTGTTGATGAAATTTCAAATGTATTTTGAGGAAGATGCTAAAAACATAACTAGTTAACTCACCCCTTCAACTCACACCACCTTCACAAGTACACAATATGAGTCAAGTTAGAAGTATACAAAAATTCTTGCATGAAATATGAAGCAGAAAGCACAATTTAGGGACAAAAATTTGAAATACAATTTGTCTCTCCCCCCAACTTAAATGACATTGTCCTCAATGGCACAAAGTAATGACAATAGAATAAAGCCAATGTAAGTTAAGAAAGGAGATATGCAACTGATGATCACATGCGGGTGGTTGCATACTAGCTTTATCAAAGGTAGTGGCCAGCAAACACCTAAGACACAAAATAAAAACAAAATCAATAGAAATCATTTTCCTAAAAATATTGGGTTGCCTCCCAACAAGCGCTAAGTTTAATGTCTTCAGCCAGACACATGGGGTAACGGGGTCACGTAACACGCCAATCAATTGACGCCAATTTTTTCTTTGTAAGGCATCATTAGCCATGGTGGTCAAGTGGTCCACACAAACCTTGCAGATCAGTAAGTGATAGAGAAATTAAGGCACTCAAGATCATATCTTCAATTAAGAAATTTTCATTTGCACACCTAAGATCTTTATATGTTTGAACACATCATGCGGACTGATTATTTTCACCACTTTCACCCACAACTTCCATTTTCAGATCCCCTTTCATGATATTGAGGTCAGATGAGTTGGATCTCAGAGGATTGCTTGAACTCCACAGGCTGACTTGAGTCAAAAATAGTAGCATGATCAGGAATGAAATAGATATGACTTTCAACACAAGGATGCTTAAAAGGTTCAAGTGCAGTTGACAAGTCATCTAGTGGTAGCATGTCCATGACCGTGTTGGATTTGCCAAGATCAGGGAGAGGTAGGAGTTCCATGTCTTTCTCAACATCAAGAGAGACCCAGTCAATGTGAACTTCAGGCAGAATTTCTAATTTTTCTCTTACCAAGAAGAATGATTGATGATTACACCCAGCTCTTTCTCCACACTCACCTCTTCTTTGTCATCCACTTGAAACAATGTCACATCAAACTTGGGCCCAACATCTAGATGACATTCTTTTTCGTCTCCCCCCAACTTGAGTTCAGCTAACTCACTAGAGCTTTCCTCAAGTATGACATTATGGATGAAGTCTTCTTGATGATCAGTTTCAAGTTGGGCCAAGAGTATGGATTGATTTTTAGTGGCACCCATCTCCTCTTGATTTGACTCATTAATATTATCTCTTATTTTCCAAGTGAGCATGTCCACAATCATATTGGACTGAGAAGTTTCGAATGGAATTTGAGAATCAAGTTGTTGGTCACAATCAAGATAATGATGTTCATGATTGCCAATGGGTTTGACATGGTGATTGGCCATCTTTCCTCCTTTTGATTTCTATGAGTTGAGCAATCAGGAGGTCAGTTTTGACAAAGGATTGCTCTAATTCTTGTTATTTATGGGCGAATGTTTGCTCAAAGACTTGTTGGTTATCATGGAATTTTTGCATAAATTGCCCAAATTGATCATCAAATAGGCCTGATTGTGGGGGAGAAGTATAAGTGGACTGTGGATATACATGCCCCTCATGATGGCTTTTGTCATGAATGTCAATGTGGCATTGGGCCCAATGTTGAAAGTTGTGGATAGGTGGACTTTGGGCTTGGGCCAGAATAGGTTGATCTCTAAGTGTTAAATGCGGCATTACTTCTCCAAGTGGTTGGAAGGGTGTGCCTTCAGGAGCATTTGTTAAGCACACGGCAGACAATGCCAAAAAAATTTTGATCGAACATGATATGATTTCGGCACCTAGAAAGGGTCCTTGAATTTCCCGTGATGATCTTGATAGAGTAAACTCAATTTTTCAGGGGAGACACCCTGGTCAACTTTTGAGTAAGGAGTGGGTGTGGATAACACTTGAAAGTTTGGTTCTGTTCATGGTTGAGGGAGTGATGAGATGTAACATGGGTCAAATATTTCCTCCACCCTGAATCATACATGTGATCTTTAATGGGTGACCATGAATCAGATGGACTGGAGTCCATTTGGAGCCATTGGACTGGTAAGTAGAGGTTGATGGATAAAGTGGGTTAGGTTGAGAGTGAATACCATAATGGGCTGATCCAATTTGTTCAAATGATGTGCCCATTTCATAACCATGATTGTCAACCCACATAAATCTCTTTTTTTTGTTTTTTTTTTAATTTTTTTTTGTTGTTTTGAAATATTTGATTTTTTTTAAAATATTTTCACACAAGTTAGCAAACAATTAATCATATGACACCTATGTTTTCCCTAAAATATAAACATTTGATTTCTCACTAATCAACTGAGGCCTAACTCAAATCCACTCTCAAGCCCGTTAACTGGCCAGTAAGAGGTGGGGGTGGGAGGTTCCCCCTGCTCTCGCAGGGATCTAATTAAATCCACTTGTCCACTTAGGCGTTTGCCTATGAACCTCTAGCCTTAGACACCAGTTTCCAAACTTGATAGTGGGCCCAAGTGGGCCTAAGTCTCAAAGCGAACCCTAGGTCAAGTTTCTACTTTCTTTTATTGGGTTTGGGAATGCAAAACATGCAGGAAGTTGTGGTTTGTGGCTAAGGAAGGGTGATCAAATCCCCACCTTATCTTGTTAAGGAAACTGCCCTTAAAATATTTTAGAAATGATGTGCACACCACAAAATCAAGCAAGGGGTTCTATGCACATGGCAATGCATGATCATGATTTTAAGAAAGTTGAGATTCCTCCCTTGCCTCCCGCAATCTTCGACAAGAAGGAAACTTTTCAAAAGGAAAATTACCTAAAGATGGAAATCTAACTGATGCATGTCCTAAAGATGGAAAGTTTCTAATCTTGACATGACATCTTTTATTGGATTCAAGTGATTGATTTTTTTTATTTTTTTTATTATTGTCTAAACATGGCAACTAAGAAAGGAAACTCATCAAGAGGGTTTAATGGTACTTACCTTCAACGCAATCTCTCGTTCTTTGGAAATGAAAACAAATGGAAAAGTGAGAGAATGAAACTCACCTCATTTACCCTTTTTTTCATGCATTTTTTGATTTTTTTCACTTTTTATTTGATACCTACAAAAAGAAAGAAAATGTTAGCCTGAATATATACAAAAAACACCAAACTTATCAAAACTAAAAATCTAATCCCCGGCCACGACG
>JACBKR010000170.1:0-42527 GCA_014218235.1 Colocasia esculenta
AAGGGTCACTGTCGCGACCTAGTTTCCCGTCGCGCTAGGGACTCTGTCGCGACGCGCTGCCCCGTCGCATCAGGCCATTGTCGCGGAGCCCTTCCCCGTCGTGATGGCATCGCGACGGCCTGTGGGGGTGCGACAGTGCCTGTTCTGCCTCGGGTGGTTTTCCGTGGCCGGTTTGTGTGTCGGCGGGTGCCCCAGGGTAGGCTTTGCCTTAGGACCTTCTGGTAGGGAACGGGCTGGTTGCCTCCCTGTGTTCAGTGACCGAAGGTGACACCTTCCTGGTCGTGTCCTGGCGGCGGTGCCGGGGGTGGTCGTGTCTGCCTAATAATCGATTGACCAGCAGTCAATCGATTATTAGCAGAGCGACAGGTTTTCGTACTGTCCGGTGGTGTTCCGAGGTTCTAGCCGTTCGTGCGTGCCTTGGTTGGCCGACGACCCCTTTTGAGGGTCCGTGCGTGCCTCTCGCTCGCTGGGCTTGTCACGTGTTACAAGCCAGTAGTTCGGCGTGGTTTCGTTATGCTGCCCCGCCTGTTAGCCCGATTCTTGGCACTTGAGGGCTTGTCCCATTCAGAGGTTGTCTCCGTTTCCTGGGACCCTCGTCCTCAGGAGCCTGTTGAGGGAGTACTCTGGGCTAAGAGCGTGCTCGGGTTGGCAGCCCACGTGAGCGGACTCTGGAGATGAGGGGAAAACGAGGTTTGGACAGCGGCGCTGAGTCGTTTGTAGAGCTCTCTTTTCTAGGTCTGGGACGCCGAGGGGTTCAGAGTTCTTTCCTGGCGTAGACCAGACAGTCCTTTATCTCACTCTGCTCTCTCTACGTTCGTTCCAGAGCGACGCAGTGGTGCTAAGCATGGGGCCGCAGCTTGTCCAGGCTACGGTGTTGTGTGCGTTGTGTGTTAATGTGGCGGCTCTATCTCACCCTTCTGCGGGGGCGGAGATAGGAGCTAGGCTAGCGATCAGAGCGTGCGGACTGCAGGTCCCCCTCTTGCTGCTAGCGGTAGTGGCTTGGTTGCTGTTGTTGTGACAACATTTTCCTCACGACGTTTCCAAGTGTTCCTCGTTGCTTGAGCTTGCACGGTGGTTATTGCCCGGGTGTGCCTAGTATCCGCGGGCGTCGTTGGTCTGGCCTTGGGCAGACCCGTGCTTTTGGTGGTTCCTGCTTCGGTGTTCTATCGGTTCCGTGGTCCCGTTCTTGGGTGACACCCCGTGATGGCACCGGCGTGTGTAGCTTCCGACCTGGCGGTGTCCGGTGTCCAGGGTGGTTTTTCTGTGGGCCCTCGACTTGTAGAGGTCTGAGGTGGCCGTGCTTGCAGTGAGACGTCGTTCTCACTTGGTTGTTCCGTGGTCTCGACAGGTGTGCTGAGCACTGCTTCTGATTTGCCCGACTCTGTTCGTTTCTGTGGGAGTCGTGTGTGTGCCACGACCTTGGTTGGTGGTCATGGCGTTGTACTGTTTCTCTTCAATTGCTTAGTAGTACCATGCTGTAGGAGTACCTCGCTTTATAGATTTCTAGTGTAGTTTCCTATTTTCGATGTTCCTGCTGCTCTGGCCGGTGAGGGACTGGTCATCCCTACTGGGCCTTGTTCGCGAGGCTCACCCCCTACTTCCTTCAGCTAGGGGCTCGTCGTCGCGGGAGCTCGGTGTCGGACGGGTTTGCGGAGGGGCTGTGCGCAGTGTTGTTGTCAGCACAGTGAGAGCGAGTGTTGTAAGCTCTTGTACCCTAGTGAGCTGAGAGTTGTGTTTGCAAGTCCTCGGGTATCCCTTAAGGACTGCACCTTTTCTCTTGTACCTGTGCTTTTGCTTAGGACGCATTGTACAACCCTTTTGTATAATGTATAGATTATTATAGTTATTTGAACTCAGTGCATATCTCACTAGACTTTTTCATATAACCCTTCTGGGTCTTCGGATCCGTGGTTGGCGGCGCGACCCTCGGGGTCCCCGGCAAGTTCATCCTCATTGGACTCAGACTCTTCAGAACTTGATTTCTCTTGACTTTTCTCTTCGTTACTTGATGAGGCTTTAAGTGCTACTGGTTTGGCTTTAAGCATATGTTCTTCACTTCTTTTCAATTTATTTCATATGTCATTAAATATCCTATGAGTTCATCCAAAAGATTTTGGACAAATCCTTAGAATCTTCAATCACAGTGGCCTTAGTATGCCAGATAGATGATAGAGAGCGCAAAATCTTTCTTACCAAATCAGCATCAATGTACTCTTTACCCTAGTGCCTTCAGTCCATTGACGATTGTCATAAACCTAGCAAACATTTCAGAAATTGATTCATCATATTTCATCATAAACAATTCATATTCAGAAACATATGTTTGCTTTGGTTTCCCTAACTTGAGATGTTCCCTCATACATTAATTCAAGTTTATCCCCCATCTCTTTAGCAGATTTACACATGGATATTCTTGAATATCTTTAGGGTGGACTGCACACTGAAGCATGTTCATGGCACTATAGTTAAGTGTGGCCCTCTAATCTGTTCTCTAGTCCAATTCTCTTCATCTCCTTGATTTTCATAAGGACCCACTTCAACTACCTTCCAGATTTTATAGTTTTGAGCCCATAAAAAACTTGCATGCGATTTTTCCAATAAGAGTAATCAGACCCATTGAAAAATGGTGGCCTATTAATGGAATGACCTTCATAAACAAAACCTCGAGAATCCATAAGTAGGAAGCAAAGCAGTAATAAAACAATCAACCAATTCAAGAAAGTGTCATATAAAGATTAGACAAAAGCACTCAAATCAGATCAGAACAATTGTGAACTCGCTCTGATACCAATTGTAGGATCGAGTGATTAGGTGAAACAGATCTAGAAGGGGGGGGGGGTTTGAATAGATCTGTTGCCAATTTTTGCGGACGCTTAAGAAAATGAAAACTACTTTGACTCAGAGATCTAATCACAAAAACAATTTTCAGATCTGAAGTGTGATTGTGTAAGAGGAGGTGTGAGACAATTAGGCAATTAGTGTGAAACCGCATCCTATGCAATCATCTAGCGCAGATCAACAATTCAAACCATTGCACATAGGATTTTTTAGGTGGTTCGGAAATCACACCTATGATCCCTATGTCCACCCCTCACACAGTGAGGACACTCTACTCAAAATTTGAGTACAACTCACACTGGAGCACATACTCAAAATTGAGTACAACTCAGACTGGAGCACGATGACTCAACACACTTGAGTTAGAGAACTCACACACAAATCCAGAGCACCAACCGCTCAAGAAACTGAGCACACTTGCTCAAACACACACTGAGTGTTCAACTCACACAAACCGAGCTCAATGGCTCACAACACAAGCTAGATCAAGACTAACATAAATCAGATCCTCTAGCAATGATCTGATCCAAGGCAAATTCATTCACAGAAACTTGTGCAACACTTCATGCACAAATCTCATGGTTGAATCAGAAGAACAACTTCAAAATTGTAAGAAATAGATACAGTATTTGTGTTCTTCGATGAAGATTCCTTGCAGAAGGTTGAATTGAAGAGATCTGGTGATGCTTTCAATCACTTGGCGATGCTTTACTTCAATTGCCTCTGAATCCCATAAAATTCTCTTCAATTGCTTGCTTCTGCTGGATGTGCTCCCTTGAGAAGCTTCAACTTCTTCTTCAGAGCTCTCCTTCACTCCCTCGTGCTTTCCAAGGAAGTAGATGGATCACCACAGCAACGAGAAGAGCAGGAGTGGGAGATTCCTCCTTTTACCGCCAATAGCTTTTTGCTGGAATCTTATGGAGGTCTCCTGTGTCTTGGGGGTCAATAATTAGCGGTATATATAGCCCCATAAGTCCAATTGTACCTTGGGGTGCATGGCACACGATCCAAGGCAACTTCCCTTGAACCCCAAGTAGCCACTTGTCCAGAGGAAATAAATGTTGAGACTTCAGCTGGAGTGTGTCAACACCACCACTAAGTGTGTGGACACCCTGTCCCAGGTAGGAAAAATCATCTCCTGGAAGCTGGGACTAGTGTCGACACAACCATTGAGTTTGTCGACACTACTTGACCATGTCTTCAGAAATGGCTCAGGGACAGTAAGCCAGTGTCGACACCACCAATGGATGTGCCAACACCACCATGACAAAAGTTGTATAGCCCTGAGAATTTAACACATAACCATTAGCACAAGGTATTATCATCAAAGTATGAAGTGTAAAATATTCAAAACATTTTGTTTGGGCATTATTGTTATATAAATGAGGTATGTAACATGTTCAACCCATCAAGCACAAAATCACAAAATGTCATCATCAAAACTAGAAACAGAGGGATATTAAAACCACACTCAACCCAACACTTTCATCCAAAATGTTCAGCTTACTGATGAAGAGGACATATTCTATGGGCGCCTTCTACCAGTGGCACCTTCACAACAAAATCTACCTATAATCTGGTAAGGGAAAGTGGTGTTTTCTCGGCCTGCTCTGCTAAAAATCTGGCACCACTCTTTCAATCCCTGGGCTTCTCTTTTCTGCTGGATGGTTATCAATAGGGCAGTCCATGGATGGTAGAATCATGGACTGTGGTATTCCCCTGGCTTCTTGTTGTCAATGTTGTCCATCCCCTCAGGTTGAGGACCTCAACCATGTCTTTTTAAATAGCAGCCCTGCTGTTAACATTGGTGCTGGTTTATGCCCTTGGTTAGTCATAAAATCCATCTGCACCCACAAATCACCGCACGGATTGGAGCTTTCTTGTACACTCTTATATACGCACTCATGTTTGTTTCATATCTCTCTACGGGCTGATGCTTATGCTTTGGGAACTATGGAAGAATAGATGTGTTGCTCGGTTTGAAGCTAAGCGTATTCGGGTAGATGATATTATAAGAACATTAAGCAAAATATATCTTTTCCTCTATCCAAAGTGACCTTTAAATCTGCTCCTTCACTGGCTGAGGCAATTATACAAGACTACAAGACTATGCTTTGTTCCTATCCTTACTGCCAAGCAGATTAAATTCATTCGATGGATTCCTCCAATTCAGAATTTCTGTCTTAATGTTGACGGGGCCTCCAAAGGTAATCCTAGTTTATGTGGTGGAGGTGGTTGCATTAGGGAAAGGTTTGGCACAGTCTTGGTCGCTTTTGCTTACTTCTACGGGGATGGCAATAGTCTTACTGCAAAAACTCGTGCACTCTGTGATGGTCTTCGGATTGCGGCGTCCCTAGACATATGCCTCTCTGTTATTTATTCAAACTCCTTAGCTCTAGTTCAGTCCATCAACCAGTGATCATGTATGTCTTGGAAATATAGATGGTGGCGTCTTGCTAAGGATCTCTTGCATGCTCATCCTGGCCAGCTTTCTCATGTTTTTCGCGAAACTAATCAGGTGGCTAATCGGCTTGCTAATTATGCCGTGGCTTCTAGGCAAAATAATTTCTTTTGGGTGATCGGTGCCTCCATATTTCTTGTAAGGGACCGACTGTTGTGGACAAATCGGGTCTTTTATATGTTATCTGACGGGGGTATCCCCCCTTGGTGCTGTATTGTTTGCCATTATATATATTCTCCGGCCCAGGTTCTAGGTTGGTGGAGTGGGAACATCTCTCCCCCTTTGGGGGAGGGTGCACTCTCCCAGCCATAGGTCCTGAGGACCTTCTTAAAAAAAAAAAAAAATGACGGCAAAAGACCAAGGCTAGGTTCACACTGAAACCTCACTGCCCAGCCACCACAAGCTAACCACATAAGCTGAAATGCGATGGACACAGGTGTCACCTTTCAAATCACGACGACCTATCTAGACGCAATTCAAAACATTAACGCGACAGGGCCTAGTGTCATAACAGAATCGCAATGGCTCTATACGTTGCCTTCAGACCCAACCGGTCAACATGACAGTCAACATCCAAATCGCGATGGCACGGCACGTCATGATATGGACCACAAAAATTGTCACGCCCCTCCAATTTAATAGCGGAATAAATCAGAGGAAAATGTGAACCAAGTACATAGTAGAGAAAAATGCACAATCAGTTGATAAATCAGAGTATCTAATGAACAATAATTGGACTAAACTCTTCATTTCATTTAAATTCCACTAAGACTATTACAACCACTAATTCAGAGCCAATACATAGGCTCAATGACATCATTACATTGAAAGGAATCTAAAGCAATAACTACTAGACTCTATAGTACTAGGGAAACTTCATGAACTGACTCCAGGTCGCTCATCACTCTGGTCCCGTCCCATAGGTACGTATAACATCATTGTCCGACTTCCCTGAGACACAATAATAAATAACGAAAGGTGAGCGATAACGCCTAGTAGGACTTAAATCTCAGGATCATAGGCTTTAAATGATTAATACTTTAATGGCAGAGTAACTAATGATAGAAAGAGTGATGTAAAGTCGAGAAAGTAATAGCACATGTAACATGTTTCAAATAGCAGATGAATCAAGTATAGCACGATGATTAAGTCAAATTACGATAGAAAACGATAACAACAATAACAATTAACAACATTGTAAAGAAATAGCAAGCGACATGTATAGTAAGAAGAGATAGTAGATAGTCATGTAGGAGTAAATTGCACTCTGATTGATTCTCATCAATCGAAATAGTATGACACTTTTGATTAACTTCGTCAATCGAAATAGTAATGGCACTTTGGTTATCTAGATAGCCGAGAGAAAATATAGCACTTTATTGTCAATGGACAACGAGAGAATATAGCACATTGAATGTAATCAAGTCACAATAGACCGCAATAACTCAACATAGCAAGTATCAAGTAGAGCAAGTTGACCATATGACAAGATAGCGTGTAACGGGATAGCGTGTATGGTTGCACAACGGTGCACTAGTAGAATACGACAGTAGTCACTTCTTGGACAGTAGCCATTCAGTAACAGTCTGCGATAGCACAGTAATCGCACAGTAAGTCTAAACTCGTCAGACTAATAGTATAACAGTTTATGATAACACAGTAATATCGCAGTACATCTGAACTCCTCAGACTAATATATAATAGTCATATGCCTAGCCAATTCAGAAGAGTCAGTCAGAACCGGTGCAATGCAGAACATCGTCTATACCCTGCAGGTATTTTCGGGTGGCTCTCTGCCCCCAGGACTAGATTGGAGCCCCTCGGAAACTCCCCGTGCCCTGAATATTATGCATTCAAGTCAGTAGAGTCACAAGACCCATTTTAGCGCTAGACAGTCATGAACAGTTCAAACAGTAGGAGCCACACAGCTCGAAGGTTACCAAGAGTGTGCTGGATGAGAGAGACGAGATAGTAGAGTAACATGAATAGACGAGCGAGTACAGTATAGATGAGATCTTATGGTCCTTGCATATGAAATGTCGAGTAATGAGCGATAGTAACAGTTGCTCAACTGCGCGTACGGTGTTGGCAGTCAGGTGGAACACAACCCTTCCGTTGGCCTCGTTATGCACAGGTCCAGAGGTCTGGCGTGATTCAAGATAAGAGAGAGAATAATCTAAAGCCGTCTATGGATCTTACTGATCCCTAGAGTGTATCATAGGTGTTAGGGTACAACCAGCTCGTCGACCATATGGGAATCCATGGACAGAGGAGACTTATGGAGGCCTTGAACAAAGACTCACTAGTCCGGCAGAAGGAGTATCCGACGGAGAGTTTGTCCAAGTCAAGAGAAAGTGTGTTTAGAAACAAGTGCCCGACGTTCTAGAGGAATTCTAGAATAGTGGAGCATCGATAATGGTATTCCCAAAACATCGCGAGTAAGCCTAGACAAGTTCATTTAAAAATAGGCAATTTATATATATAATTGGAAATAAATTGCTAGATGTACA
Source organism: Colocasia esculenta (assembly GCA_014218235.1). NCBI lineage: Eukaryota > Viridiplantae > Streptophyta > Magnoliopsida > Alismatales > Araceae > Colocasia > Colocasia esculenta. The sequence continues at coordinate 7,810 of JACBKR010000170.1, forward strand.
AGTGACAATTTTTATGCCAAGTTAAGCCATATAGGATGGTTCAAGTGAGTGCAAGTGTAAAGAGAATCATGGGCATGAAATAATCACGTGGATGACTTTTTAATTTAACTATTACATGTCCATGATTAACAATGTTATTACTGAGTTTAAGACAGTTAACAGGGATAGGGTTATTGTAGAAAGTCAAGAATTTAGAATAGGGGGTTTCATGCAAAAAGATGAGATCGCGACGCACCCTTGTAAGGGTCGTGACGGATCAGGTGTGAATGCGACGGGGCTTGTAAGGGTCGCGACGGGCAGGTCTGAACAAACATGTAGATCGCGACAGGTTCTTATGAGATCGCGATGGGTCGTTCGATCAGGCGGCCAGAACGACAGGTTCCCTGTCGCGATCAGATCACGACAGGTACCTGCGTCGCGGCGTCCCTGAGAATGCGACCTATCGGGCGTCACGTTCTCAGGTTCTGAACCTGAGTTTGAGCGTGAAAAGGACAGAGCCTCGGGTTGCGGCCAACTTAACATGTTTTGACACCAGTTGCTTAAAAATTTCATAACTAATTATATAGTCGATGAAAACATGAAACAAGTTGCAAATCGATCTAGACGTACATGGGTACTTACAGTAATTAGGAATTGAAATAGGTAGAGTTTCGACATGCTTTATCAAGTCAAACATGGAGTACATGACATAGTGAGTAGTTGAGATGAGAGAATTAATTCACAAAGTAGGGTGATAAAAATTAAGGCTTTCAGGGGCATAATGGCTAATATGCATCATATCTTCAATAAAAATTTCAAGGCATGAGATAGAGTATTCAAGGAGATATGAATTAAACATGAAGGTTTGGGTCAAGATGAGTACAAACTTCAAAAAATCAAGAACAAAAATAGGCTCGATGGAAAATTATGAAACTTGAGGGTTTTGTTCCTGATGCATGGAACAATCTACAGACAAAATAATTAGGATTTTAGCTTATGAGAATGCCTACCTTTAGTCGTTTTCCTCTTCTAGGGCTAGAACTTGAAGAACGAGGTTGAGAGTGTAGCACCCCCCGAAAATTTCAATTATATAAAATTCAATTAAAATAGAAATAAATAATTTCCATAATAACAGTATTTAAAACATACTATCATTATCGTATGTGCTAAAACACATCGAAAAATTCCGTAAAAATCATAATAGATTTCAAATAATATCCTCTAATGACCCATCAAGAAAATTGCGTCAATAAAAATCATGTGAGCAAGGTTTAAGATTATTGTGACCGATTATCTAAATAAGGAAACAAGTCGGAAAACGGTGTAACATGGAAATACGACGCAATCAAAAATTAAAAAAGTTTTGGGGAGACTTCCAACATTATATATTGATGACCCATTATCATAATTGGGCCAATGGGCAACATTTGGCCCAAAAAAATCAAATAAACTAAAAAAACATAGAAATTCGTAACCATAAATAAACTGAAATTAAAAGAGGCAATTAGAGTTGAATGGGATGCAATCATGCATTCATGGCAACCCAAATTCATGCCTAACTATGAGGGGAGGTTTCCTAATGCCTCACACACTCAAAGGGAGGAGGAAATCATCAAAAATAGGAAACCAAACATGCCAATCCCGAAACCCTCCTTTCCTAGTTATAATAGGACTCCTAAACACCATGGTTACTTAAATACTCTTCACCCAAACCTAGGAACGAATTTAGAACTTGCTAGGGTCGTGTGGAGGAGCTGTTGGTGGCTGAGGAGCTTTGGAACGACCACAAGAAGCCGTTCTTCTTCCCCTTCTCATCTGCTGCGACTTGCAAAAACACCTCTTGATGTCGACCAAAGGTGAGTCAAACCTAAACCAAACCTGCAAGGACTATACCCCTGGAAAGAGGGTCAAGTCTACGTTCTAACCCAAGTGGAATGCCCAAATTCCATGCAGTATACACGGAGTAGTAAGCGTTTTCCTCCAAGTGGTCTGAACACGGGTTTTCTGGAGTAACGGGACTTCTTCAACCCCTAAGGTAGGTTTTCTCGGGCCAAATCTTAATATCCTATACCAATGTGTAGAGCATCAAGTAACTTTCATTTCCACTGGTTTCATCGAATTTCATTAGTAGATTTTGAATTATAAGCGTTTTCCAAAGTCGCGCACTGTTAGAGCTTTTCCCGTTCTTAATATGTTGCCGTTTCAAGACCGAATTAGAGAAAACTCATAACATGAAAATTATTCTACTAGTTTTCATCGTCAGGTTTCATGTTGAACATTTTGTCTAAATCTCATTAGTTAGATAGTTATAAGCATGTTAAGAGGATTGCTGCATGAAACTACGTTTCAGGTTGCACTTGTCGTGACATCTGAGTTTGACTTGATTAAAGCCTATCAAAACAACATTTCTTCTAATTCCGATTTACTGGAAGCACCCTAGTATGTCTAGGTTATTTTGAAACTGATTTCGTTATTTTTCACGCACCGTACAATTTGTTCTCTATTTTAGAACAACCCTATGTCAAAAGAAGGAAAGATAGGACCGCAATCCAAGAACCTGTCCTTGCTCTGGCAGGTTCTGGCGCAAATCCTGTGAACGCGACGGCTCGATGTGTCGCCTTCCGAGGTCTCGTCGCGATAGCCCTACATGTCGCGACCTGATTGCGACAGGACCGTTGTCGCGATTATGCTGCCTGAATCTGACAGCCCAGTCGCGTTCATCACAACCCCTGTCGCTTCTAGCCGTCCCTTCGCAGCCCTTGTTGTCACAATCTGAACACCTGTCGCCTTCCTTATAAGCCCATGTCGTGATCTCAGGATTTTTACCTGAAACCCCATGTTTCCTTACAAATTTTACCGCATATACCCGAGGTCTGTTTAAACGTGATAATTACTGTGTAAGTTGCATGTCTTGGGTCTGATCATTACATGATTGTTATTAATGGCTTAAAATTTACTAACCCATTTAAAAGCTTTATTACATGAATGCTATTCTAAGTGCTCCTTAAATGTTATGATCTATTCATGCTACTTATGATTAATCCTCCTACTGATTCACCATGCCTAAAAGATAAGGGTTATCAAAATCTTGCAATCCATGATTAGTCAAAGTGCATAATTTTATTCCATGTTCTATTGTCAAGTGCTTCATGCGAGTTTGAGACCGATGGTTTGGGAATTGAGACACGCGTATCGCACTACACACTAGTACTGTTGGGCAGCCTTTTCTTGGAAATTGGAAATCTCTACCGGTCATTCCGAATCGGTAGACTAGCGACCTTTTCACCAAGGCCTCCGTAAATCTCCTCTGACCATGGATTCCCACATGGCCGACGAGTTGGTTGTACCATTGAAGTTCCCTGAAGATAGCGTGCACTTCCTTTCTCTTCTTGTTCTCGTGAGCGTGACTACAATCTAGACTAAAGCCATTAATGTAAAGATTGAACTAAATGAGGAATCGTACCGTTATGCTGCCGAATTTATCTCTTGATCATTGTTATCATGAAATCATGTTCAATTTAATTATTACTTCTTTCTCATCATCATCATGACACACATTACACATGCTTACTTAATGAAACTCTCATTGGCCATTATAAATGACTGTGGGTATCTACATTTAAAAATTTAAGTGAGATGCTGACAGGGCACGGAGTGTGTCCAAGGGCTCCAATCTAGCCCCAATGACGGCGAGTCATAGATATACTGTTAACCATGGGGTATAATGATTACTGGCGTTGCATCTGCGCTGGGAAAATCGTGCGTGCATGTTGAATGATAGATACATAACCACATACACGTGTCCTAGTGTACATTCTTGATGGATCTTTTCTCGGTGTACATTAGCATCTACGTGCCTGATTAGTGTTACTTGATCGTGCTCATATATTCTTGCTTGCTTGCTAGCGTGATATGGCCATCCTACATTTAATGCAAATAGTGATATCTTGCGTTCTTGACATCAAGTGAAATCTTGCGTGCTTGTACAAAGTGATCTATTACTAGTTCCATCTTGTCATCATGTTTCAATCTTGTTCTATCTTGTTCACTCTATCTAGCTTGTTTTATATATCATGTTTTAACGAGTTTTATTCGTACTGCATATCATTCATCATACTTGCCTAGTTCTAAATTGCTAATCACTTATATCATTGCCCGCACATTGAGATATAATCCTACTGGGCTAGTTTGCTCATCCCCTACTTTTACCCAATCTAGGTGACTGTGAAGTTCAAGAGGAAGATCAAGTCGAGGATGGGAATGCGTCCGAGATGTGAGCGTTCCAATATGAGTCTACCTATAGTTAGTTTATTTCGAGTGTTAGATTCTTGTAGTAGGAAGTGAGGTATCATGTACTTTTGTTTTATTGAGTCTTAGTCCTGTAATAGTTTCCATTTTTAATATAATAAGTTGAGATTTGAATACAATTTATTGAGTTCAACATATGGGCCCTATTATGATGCTGTGTTGATACACATTTAGTGCGTGCTAGCTAGAGGCTTATTTGCGACTGTCCACGTCTTGAAATATCGACTCGAATTATTCGAACAATATCCGCTGCGAATTCTCGGGACGTGACAGTTTAGTGGTATAGAGCCTATGAATACCAAATAGGATATGTCTCAGGAATAGGAGATACCTATGGAACCTAGGTCATGGAAATTAATATAGTGCCTGGTGTGAATGGTAGAGACTGGGAATATGTTAGAAAGAATTAAACACTCCTACCCATTGACTCTTATAATGTATCAAGAGACATTAATTGGTTTCCATCCTTTTCTCAGGAACCGTCATAACTCTTACACTCAACTGCAATGGCTCGTAATCAGTGGCAAGTTATGCAAGAAACTGTGGCTGGACTGACCAGGCATTACAAAATGTAGTTCAGGCTGGCAATCAGGCTGGAGCTGCAAGGAATGGAGCCGATGATCTGCACCGAAATTTCAGGAGTTTAAACCCTCCTCGTTTCTCTGGATCCCCTGACCCAGACGAGGCAAAAAACTGGCAGGAAGAAATGGAAAGGATCTTCCAAGTAATGCAATGCACTAATAGGGAGAAGGTGGTACTGGCCACTTCCAATACTAAAGATGCTCGAGCATGGTTGACGGCCACATCGGCCCACTACCAAACATAGCAGAACTAGAGTGGGCCGGATTCCTGGAGATATTCGGGGAAAATATTTCTCTGAGAGAGTGAAGGAGAAGAAAGTGACAGAATTTTCTGCACTGAAGCAGAAGGGATTGTCTGTGGCTGAGTATGAGGCTCAGTTCGCGCGTCTTGCTGTGTATGCCCCACATCTGGGGGAATGGAAAGACTTAAGGCAAATCGATTCATGGATGGGCTCAGGCCCATGTTCATTGAAAGGCTCGGACCACACAATATTCAAACTTACACTGAAATGGTCCAAAGAGCTCATCTGGTAGAAGACACCATGGCGAAGGTAGATGGCATGAGGGGCAAGGACAACTCCAAGCCGGTCTTCGTCAGGAAGGGAGCACCTAATATTGCTCCAACCTTTTAACAACAACGTCAACAACAACAACAAGAGGCCGAATATCAGAAGGGATATTGCTGGAGATAAGAGTGCTAAGGTGGAAGGTAGGCAGTTGGCGGAAAACTGCAAATCTGTGATAAACCAGGACACCGAGCTAAGAATGCTAGAAGAAACTCGGGGCGCGCTTAAAATGCGGTGGTCGTGACCACCGTATTCCGGATTGTCCTATGCTGAAGGACCAGCCCGGAAGAGCCCAAAATGTACCACGGCATCAGGGACGCCTTAATGCGGTCGTAGATAGAAGCTGATCTGCGACGAAGGGGGTATGGTGGAAGGTACCATTTCCATACACTCTCAACCCGCATTTGTGCTTATTGATACTAGAGCTGCTTATTCGTTTATTTCCACCGCATTTGCTGCAACTTACCTATCAAACCTGTACCCTTGAAATCCAAGATCACTGTAGCCTCTCCACTAGGCTCAGAATCTGAACTCACTCACTACTTGCCGAAATGCGAAACTATAATTGGGGGACATAATCTCCCTGCCAACCTTATCTGTTTAGACATGAAGGGTTATGATGCCATTCTGGGTGTCGATTGGCTAATTAATATGATGCCGATGTAAACTGCCGCCATAGGAGGGTCACTTTTAAAAGACCAAACTTTCCAACTTTATCACTACTTGGCACCCGCTATCACAAACACCCTATCTTTATCTCCTCCTTAAAGGCTTCTAAGCTGATCAACCAGGGTTGTGATGCTTCCTAGTTTCTGTCTTGGCAACTGAAAAGAAGAAACCAACCCTAGAAGACATTCCAATAACCAGGGACTATCCTGATGTATTTCCATAGGAATTACCTGGTATACACCTGAGCGGGAGGTAAACTTCACCATTGAGTTACTCCTGGGCAGCCCCTGTTTCAAAAGCCCCGTACCGTATGTCCCGGTTGAATTGCAGGAGTTAAAGAGACAGATCCAAGAATTACTAGATCAAGATTTTATCAGGCCTAGCACATCCCCATGGGGAGCGCCAGTGCTATTTGTCAGAAAGAAGGACGGGACAATGAGGCTATGCATTGATTACCGTCAGTTGAACCAGTTGACAATAAAGAACTAGTATTCACTACCCCGCATCGATGAACTGTTTGATCAGATCTCTGGCACAATATTTCTCCAAGATAGATCTAAGGTCAGGCTACCATCAACTCAGAATAAAGGAGGAGGATATTCATAAGTCTGCATTCGAAGTAGATATGGTCACTATGAGTTCGTAGTTATGCCGTTTGGCTTAACAAATGCTCCAGCGGCTTTCATGCAACTTATGAATAATATTTATAGGCCATACTTGGACCAGTTTATAGTGGTGTTCATTGATGACATCCTTATTTACTCCAAATCCAAAGAAGAACACAAAGAACACTTGAAGATGGCTCTACAAGTGCTTAGAGACAATCAACTCTATGCCAAACTTAGTAAGTGTGAGTTCTGGATGGAAGAGGTGTCTTTCCTTGGCCACATCATATCCAAGGAGGGAATCTCTGTAGATCCGTCTAAGGTGGAGGCGGTAAAGAAGTGGACAAGGCCGACAACTGTGTCGGAGATCAGAAGCTTTCTGGGTTTAGCCGGCTATTATCGTCGCTTCATTAAGGATTTCTCGAAAATAGCTGTACCATTAACCCGGCTTACAAGAAGGAGAATCCATTTACATGGACTGAGGAATGTGAAGAAAGTTTCAAGGCATTGAAAGAGCACCTTACCTCAGCACCCGTACTAACACTGCCAGTCGCTGGGGGTAGTTTTGAGTATACACCGATGCATCCGGGATCGGCCTTGGCTGTGTGCTGATGCAGAATGGGCAAGTTATATGCTACGCGCCCAGACAATGAAGAAGAAGCATGAGGACAATTACCCTGTACATGATCTGGAGCTAGCGGCTGTAGTCTTCGCCTTGAAAATGTGGCGTCATTATCTATATGGTGAGAAATTCATTGTGTTTTTTGACCATAAAAGCTTGAAGTATCTGTTTTCTCAATAGGACTTGAATATGAGACAGCGGAGGTGGTTGGAGTATCTCAAAGACTTCGACTTCACGATTCAATATCATCCCAGAAAAGCAAATGCTGTGGTAGATGCTCTAAGTAGAATGCCAATGATCACACTATCAAGTTTAATGGTGAACGAATGGAAGTTGTTAGAAGACTTCGCCAAGATAAATATTGATGCTGACATCAAAGAGAAGGGATGTCTTGTTGCTAGTACTAGGGCACAACCTACACTACTGGAGGACATCACAACACTCCAAGATAATGACCCTGTACTTGTAGAGATTAAGGCTAATCTAGACCAGAGGCCAGATTTCTCATTAACTGAAGATGGAAGACTATTGTTCCGGGATCGAGTCTGTGTACCCGACCATGCAGAGACAAAGAAAATGATTATGGATGAGGCTCACAAGACCAGGTATACCATCCATCCTGGAACTACCAAGATGTATCAAGATTTGAAAAGAAGCTTTTGGTGGCCTAATATGAAGAGACAAGTGGCGGAGTATGTGCCCGATGCTTGACATGTCAACAGGTCAAGGCAGAACACTTGCGACCCGCAGGTAAACTCAAACCCCTAGAAATCCGGCATGGAAATGGGAAGGTATAGGGATGGACTTTATTTTCGGACTACCTAAATCTAGAGGTGGATTCGATGGAATCTGGGTTATTGTCGACCGCTTAACTAAGTCGGCTCACTTCTTGCCAGTGAAGAATAAGTGGTCAGTAGATGTTCTGGCTGCATTGTATGTGAAGGAAATAGTCAGATTACATGGAGTACCGGTGTCTATCGTGTATGATAGAGACCCCAGGTTCACATCCCACTTTTGGAAAGGACTGCACTACTCCTTGGGATCTAAACTAAACTTTAGCACGGCTTTCCATCAACAGATAGATGGTCAGACGGAGAGAACCAACCAGGTGATTGAAGACATGCTTAGAGGATGTGTCCTAGATTTTGGAGGAAGCTGGCACGAACACTTATCCCTCGTGGAGTTCGCCTACAATAATAGCTATCAAGCTAGCATTCAAATGGCACCATTTGAAGCACTCTACGGCAGGAGTTGCCGATCCCCAATATGCTGGTATGAAGTTGGCGAAAAACAGATGCTAGGACCCGAGATGATAAGAGAAACCACAGAGAAGGTAAAGCTTATTAAAGAAAGAATGGCAGTGGTGCAGCAAAGACAAAAGGCATATGCATATAATAGAAGAAGAGACCTGGAGTTTCAGGTTGGTGAACATGTATTCTTGAAAGTATCTCCAGGCCGTGGGATCAGGCGATTTGGCATTAAAGGCAAGTTGTCACCAAGGTTGTCGGGCCTTTCGAAATCCTCGAAAGGGTCGGCGAGGTGGCATATCGTCTCGCTTTACCACCACAAATGGATGGAATACACAATGTGTTCCACATATCCATGTTGATAAAGTATGTACGAGATCCATGGCATGTCATAGAATATGAGCTTCTGGAATTTAACAAAGACAGAACATATCAAGAGAAGCCGATTAAGATCGTGGATCGGGAACTGCGCCAACTAAGGAACAAAGTTATTCCACTAGTAAGGGTTCGATGGAATCAACGCATGGATGAAGACGACACGTGGGAAACCGAGGAAGCAATGCGCAAAAGATACTCGGAGTTATTCACAAGTAAGTACACCTCACTTGTACAAAATCTCTCTATATATGAATTTGGGGACCAAATTCTCTTAAGTGGGGGAGGGTGTAGCACCCCGAAAATTCAATATATAAAAATTCAATTAAAATGGAAATAAATAATTTCCATAATAACAAGTATTTAAAACATACGTATCATTATCGTATGTGCTAAAACACATCGAAAAATTCCGTAAAAATCATAAATGGATTTCAAATAATATCCTCTAATGACCATCAAGAAAATTGCGTCAATAAAAATCATGTGAGCTAGGTTTAAGAATTATTGTGACCGATTATCTAAATAAGGAAACAAATCGGAAAACGGTTAACACGGAAATACGACGCAATCAAAAATTAAATAAAAGTGTTGGGGAGACTTCCAACAATATATATTGATGACCCATTATCATAATTGGGCCAATGGGCAACAATTGGCCCAAAAAAATCAAATAAAGCTAGAAAATACATAGAAATTCGTAACCATATATAAGCTGAAATTACAAAGAGGCAATTAGAGTTGAATTGGGATGCAATCATGCATTCATGGCAACCCAAATTCGTGCCTAACTATGAGGGGAGGTTTCCTAATGCCACACACACTCAAAGGGAGGAGGAAATCATCAAAAATAGGAAACCAAACATGCCAATCCTGAAACCCTCCTTTCCTAGTTATAATAGGACTCCTAAACACCATGGTTACTTAAATACTCTTCACCAAACCCTAGGAACGAATTTAGAACTTGCTAGGGTCGTGTGGAGGAGCTCTTGGTGGCTGAGGAGCTTGGAACGACCACAAGAAGCCGTTCTTCTTCCCCTTCTCATCTGCTGCGACCTGCACAAACCACCCTCTTGATGTCGACCAAAGGTGAGTCAAACCTAAACCAAACCTGCAAGGCCTATACCCCTGGAAACAGGGTCAAGTATACGTTCTAACCCAAGTAGAATGCCCAAATTCCATGCAGTATACATGGAGTAGTAAGCGTTTTCCTCCAAGTGGTCTGAACACGGGTTTTCTGGAGTAACGGGACTTCTTTAACCCATAAGGTAGGTTTTCTCGGGCCAAATCTTAACATATCCTATACCAATGTGTAGATCATCCAGTTAACTTTCATTTCCCACTGGTTTCATCGAATTTCATTTAGTAGATGTTGAATTATAAGCGTGTGGCCAAAGTCGCGCACTGTTAGAGCTTTTCCCGTTCTTAATATGTTGCATGTGTTTCAAGACCGAATTAGTGAAAACTCATAACATGAACGTTATTCTACTAGTTGTCCTCATCAGGTTCATGTTGAATGTTTTGTCTAAATCTCATTAGTTAGAGAGTTATAAGCATGGTAAGAGGATTGCTGCATGAAAACTACGTTTCAGGTTGCACTTGTTGTCTACATCTGAGTTTGACTTGATTAAAGCCTATCAAAACCCACATTATCTTCTAATTCCAATTTACTGGAAGCACCCTAGTATTTCTAGGTTATTTTGAAACGATTTCGTTATTTTTCACGCACCGTACAATTTGTTCTCTATTTTAGAACAACCCTATGTCAAAAGAAGGAAAGACAGGACTGCAATCCAAGAACCTGTCCTTGCTCTGACAGGTTCTGGTGCAGATCCTGTGAACGCGACGGCTCGATGTGTCGCATTCTGAGGTCTCGTCGCGACGGCCCTACATGTCGCGACCTGATTGCGACAAGACCGTTGTCGCGATCATGCTGCCTGAATCTGACCGCCCAGTCGCGTTCTTCACAACCCCCTGTCGCCTTCTAGCCGTCCCTTCGCGGCCCTTGTCCTGTCGCAATCTGACCACCTGTCGCCTTCCTTATAAGCCCATGTCGCGATCTCATGATTTTTACCTAAAACCCCATGATTCCTTACAAATTTTACCGCATATACCCGAGGTCTGTTTAAACGTGATAATTACTGTGTAAGTTGCATGTCTTGGGTCTGATCATTACATGATTGTTAATTAATGGCTTAAAATTTACTAACCCATTTAAAAGCTTTAATTACATGAATGCTATTCTAAGTGCTCCTTAAATGTTATGATCTATTCATGCTACTTATGATTAATCCTCCTACTGATTCTACCATGCCTAAAAGATAAGGGTTATCATAAAATCTTGCAATCATGATTAGTCAAAGTGCATATTTTATTCCATGTTCTATTGTCAAGTGCTTCATGCGAGTTTGAGACCGATGGTTTGGGAATTGAGACACGCGTACCGCACTACACACTAGCACTGTTGGGCAGCCTTTTCTTGGAAAATTGGAAACTCTCTACCGGTCATTCCGAATCGGTAGACTAGCGACCTTTTCACCAAGGCCTCCGTAAATCTCCTCTGACCATGGATTCCCACATGGCCGACGAATTGGTTGTACCATTGAAGTTCCCTGAAGATAGCGTGCACTTCCTTTCTCTTCTTGTTCTCGTGAGCGTGACCTACAATCTAGACTAAAGCCATTAATGTAAAGATTGAACTAAATGAGGAATCGTATCGTTATGCTGCCGAATTTATCTCTTGATCATTGTTATCATGAAATCATGTTCAATTTAATTATTACTTCTTCTCATCATCATCATGAACATGACATTACACATGCTTACTTATTGAAACTCTCGTTGGCCATTATAATGACTGTGGGTATCTACATTAAAAATTAAGTGAGATGCTGACAGGGCACGGCGTGTGTCCAAGGGCTCCAATCTAGCCCCAATGACGGCGAGTCATAGATATACTATTAACCATGGGGTATAATGATTACTGGCGTTGCATCTGCGCTGGGAAAATCGTGCGTGTGTGTTGAATGATAGATACATAACCACATACACGTGTCCTAGTGTACATTCTTGGTGGATCTTTTCTCGGTGTACATTAGCGTCTACGTGCCTGATTAGTGTTACTTGATCGTGCTCGTACATTCTTGCTTGCTTGCTTGCGTGATATGGCCATCCTGCATTTAATGCAAATAGTGATATCTTGCGTTCTTGACATCAAGTGAAATCTTGCGTGCTTGTACAAAGTGATCTATTACTAGTTCCATCTTGTCATCATGTTCTCAAATCTTGTTCTATCTTGTTCACTCTATTTAGCTTGTTTTATATATCATATTTAATGAGTTTTATTCGTACATGCATATCATTCATCGTACTTGCCTAGTTCTAAATTGCTAATCACTTATATCATTGCCTGCACATTGAGATATAAATCCTACTGGGCTAGTTTGCTCATCCCCTACTTTTACCCAATCTAGGTGACTGTGAAGTGCAAGAGGAAGATCAAGTCGAGGATGGGAATGCGTCCGAGTGATGAGCGTTCCAATTATGAGTCTACCTATAGTTAGTTTATTTCGAGTGTTAGATTCTTGTAGTAGGAAGTGAGGTATCATGCACTTTTGTTTAATTGAGTCTTAGTCCTGTAATAGTTTCCATTTTTAATACAATAAGTTGAGATTTGAATACAATTTATATTGAGTTCAACATATGGGCCTTATTATGATGCTGTGTTGATACACATTTAGTGCGTGCTAGCTAGAGGCTTATTTGCCGACTGTCCACGTCTTGAAATATCGACTCGAATTATTCTAAACAATATCCGCTGCGAAATTCTCGGGACGTGACAGAGAGCTTGAAAGGTTCTTCTCCCCACGGAATCTCCTCCTCCTTGGCCTCTCCTCCTGGTCCAGCAATCCCTTGGCACGAGCTAGGGCGGCCATGAGGGTTTTAGGAGGGTATTTAAGCTTTTTCTCTTTCAATTTCCTATGTGGACTATAACTCCTACTAATTCTGAATTTCCTCCTTTCCTAACCTCCTTCCAAGCTTTCCACTTCCTATTTGGGTTATAATGGGAGCTAAAGTCGTGGTCAACCTATTAGGGTAGGTTTAGGAATCCAATTACAACTCAAATTGATTATTTAATACTTAATACCCCTTTTCTATTTATGTAATATTTTAGTTACGAATTTAGGGTATTTTCCTATTATTCCTCTTTTAAAAATCCCTATTTTGGCCCAATAAATTCTAGAGGGTCCATTTAACAAAGCCCATTATTTATTAGAATGTATCTCATGGGATTACCCTTTTAATTAGGGTATAATAGAGTTACGGATTTTATTATATTTTTCTTACTTGATTTTTATTCATGGACTATGAGAGGTCCATTGGTCCATTTCGATGATGGGTCATCAATACCCGATGTTGGAGGTCTCTCTGACATGTTCATTTGATTTATGGGCCGTTATATTTCCATGTTAATAGTTTTCCGACTTAGTTTCCATATTTGGATAATTAGTCATGTTGTGATGTACGCTTGGCCAATCGGATTTTTCATTGCACGAATGTCTTCGTGGAACACTTAGGAATAATGTCTGAGGTTGATTTATAATTTTTAAGGAATTTTCTGATGTATTCTTGCACATATGATAATGGTACATAAGTTTCAATTATTCCGATTTAAGAAAATTAATATTTTGAATTTTTAAGTATTAAATTTTCTGGGTCGCTACAAAAACCATGGCACTGAATCGTGATGGACCACACCGTCGCATTCAATAATAACACGACGGGTCAAGTGGTCACATCCAAATCGTCGACACAACACACCAGACAATAAAGAAATGCGACGATGCAGAGCGTCACGTTAATGACATGAATGCGACGGTGCACCCCATCGCATTTCAAACGTGACTGTGAGTTCAGCTCATCGGCCGAACCCACCCTCTCCACAAGAAACCATCGCTTAAACGATACACTTAACAAGCTAAAACATTACACAAAATATGCTCAATATGGCAAACCACCCACACATGCCTCCACCCATTTAACCGATTCAAAACAAAGTAATACAAGTAGGAAGTCTCCCTACCAACTAAATGTGCCCGAGCCCGAGGAACGCTAAGAACATCTCGTCGCCGGCACGTCCACAATCCGGACACCATCCTTGCGTGGAACCCGCGCCGCACGAACCTCAAGGGAGCTAGAATGTCAGAAAACCCCTCAGCAGCCTCCCCTCTTCTCCTGGACAGAGTTCCTCTACTTTGTCTGGGTGAAACAGAGCAATTAAACTTCGGTTCAAAATCACGACGTAGTCAGACGTCGCGTGTAAGAGTTAAACATGACGACCCTAACCATTGCCAATCAAAACCCGTAGCGCTGCTAAACACAAAGGCGGTTATGTGAATCGCGATGGGATACCGTCGTGTTTCAAATTGCGATGACCTACTCTGTCGCATTCACAACCAGTGAACCTACGGGCTGTTTGGGCTAGAACCTCCGGCCCACAACACCCACACAATGCATGGAAACCTTGACTAAGGCCCAATGACCACCTCTTGGTCAAGAGCACAACTCCAAAGCCATAAACACGGATCCGAAAAAATCGTGTCATTACAACAACATACATTGTCATCTGATTGTGCACGACGAAGTTCTCCATCACCTGCTTTGTTGTGGGCCGACCCATTCTGCTCTTGGATGATAGTCCAGGTTGTGTCTAGAATAAACCAGCGACAACCCTGATTCTCGCCTATCATTCTTTTGTTTTGTTCAACCTGAGAGCATTCTAAATGGATGATCCCACCATGTATTCCAGCTTGATGTTTGATTTGAAGACTATGTATATAATGTTGTAGATGAAGGTCCTTTTGATGATGTCATGTCTCGTCACTCATTGGTGCCATAGGAACCACGTCCAAGATGAGGCCCTTAGCTCTGTTGGCTCCTCTGGTTAGGAGGCGGACGAAGTTAACCCTCTTACTGGGCATGCTTCTTCATCTACCCCTATCTTCCTACAAGAAGATATTTAATTGTCTTGAGTCCTATCTAGGTACTCGTCGGACCAGATTTTGCAATTCTTGTCTAAAGGTAAAACACACACCATCCATATGCAATTTCCTTTAGCGGAACCCTCACATCTATGGTCCCTTAGACTCAAAATGGGCTCCTCGCCCTAGAAGGACTCCCACTTTCATGGCTCCTCCTACCTATGAAGTTCCCATTGCTCCACCTCGTCACCACCCCCCCCCCCCCCCAACAGGTACGCATTCCTCCCACCCACTAGGACTCCGTTCCTCAGGAGAGATTGAGGGTTGTGTTTGTGAGCTCTTAGCCGAGTCTTTTCCAATCTCCAAGCCTTATTCCCTTTCAAATTATTGCACACTTCACCCAAATTACTTTCCCTTAGGATTTAAGTCTCCCAAATATCAGAGGTATGATGGTAACACCGATCCCCACTATCATTTGTCTGGTTTCCTCATAGATTCACATCAATGGATCTATGATCGCGTCCTTCTAGTCAATCTGTTCCAACAATCCTTGGGGGGCGAGGCTCTTCATTGGTTCACCTCCATACCCACACTCGATTTAACCAACTTCAATCGAGTATTAGAGAAGTTCATCTCTCACTTCGCCCATATGGCAAATCAAACACCCACTCTTCTTGACCTTGTTAGCGAGAAGATGAAGAATGATGAAGATTTCATCAGTTTTGCCAATAGATAGAGATCTTTGGCCACTAGGACTGACGTTCTTGTACCTGAACATCAAGCCATCTCCATGATAGTCAACAATGCTACCCCTCAACTCAAGTTCATTCTAATGTTGAGTGAATTCCCCTCATTTGCTCATTTGTACAACTAGGCCAGCATTGTTCAGACCCAAATTGAGGATTCAACTCTTCCTTCCTTCTTCGAAAGTCATACAGAAACAAGAAGGCCCCTGTTTCTCCTACTACTGAAGGTGTCACTCTTAATGAGATAATCAACACCTTCAAGCAGGTCGGTCAATCCACCAACCCTTCCAATCCTTTGACACCTGTTGCTAAATCTCAATCAAATTATAGGAGGGTTCCATCTCCGGCTGGTTACACAAGAATTGGACCCAAGAGTTCATCATATCCTGCTTGTTGGAGTTGTTAGCAGATGTCTTTCACACCCTATTAGCAACCAAGGCAATTCAACTACCTGCCAAGAGAGAAAATGCAATATTGGGTTGAGACACTTCTAGATATTGTCCATACCATAGGAATCGGGGTCATGATATCCACAATTGTTTTATCTTCAGAGATTGGGTTTATGACATGAGTGATGAAGGAAGGATCAATTGGGAGGATATTAAGGGTGTCATTGCCATTCTAAAGAAGCCTAGAAGGGACTTGGGTATTGTAAAGAACCCACTGCCCAATCACTAGCAAGAGGGAGAATCTTTAAAAAGAGGAGAGAGTATGAATACCATAACCATAGGTCCAGGATCCATAGTAATCAAGAAAAACCAATTTTGTAGTAAAGAGGGAAGTGATGACATACATGAATGTCCCCAGGCTTCCATAGAAGAGTTAGTCCCAACAGTCCACACCCTCACTCAGGAGAATCGCCCTTTGGTCTTGCTGAGGACATCCGAATCCCAAGCTCAGGCACCCATCCATCAAGTCTTGAACCCCACTTTGCTCCAATAGAATCCTGCTCTTATCTCCTCTGTTGATGTTCAACCAACTTCCCTTCAATTGATTCTCCCAAAAGGGAAGACACTAAGAAGGCTGACATCAACATCACCCTCCACAACAAGATTATCCCCAATCTATCTAATTCTCAACAACCCATTGTTTCCCAACCAGTGTCTACTCAGCAGGAGTATGACATTTTGCAGCACTTCAATAAAACTCCAGCAAAGATCTCAATCCTCAAGCTTATCAAGAGATCTCCATCCCATCAATTCACTCTCATTCAATTTCTCCAAGGGACTATAGTTTTTTTATGAACTACCAGCTTTCGATGTCTCCAAATGTAACGCCCCGAAAAGTTATTGATTTAAAATATAAGTGATAGGATCGGATATTCGGTGATGGCAAAGCTAGAAGGGGGGTTGAATAGATTGCAGCGGAGCCTTAAGAAATTTAAAAATTACTTCGAAATAATGAATCTACTTAATTAAAAACCCCACAGATCTGATGTGATTAAGTGCACAAAGTGTGTGAGACGATTAAATAATTAGATTATGTGAACTAGTGTGTGAATGTTATGAGTTTAATCAAACCCCTATGCATGCATCTAACAATGAGACATATCAAACCACTGCACAGAGATTTTTAGGTGGTTCAAAAATCACACCACGTGACTCCTACGTCTACCCCTCACACTGTGAGGCACACACTACTCAAGAACTGAGTACAACACACACATGAGCACAGGGCTCAACCACACACACACACACGCTAGATCAGATCCTCTACCCTTGATCTGACCAACACACCACATGCTGTGATCTATACACAACACTTGTGCAGATCACAAACCACACACTTCCACAAATGCCACGTACTGATCTCCAATCAGTACACACACACAGATATATGAAAGTAGAAAGAAGGAAGAGTTCTGAGATGAAAGATCAAATCCAGATGAAGAACTCTTCGTGGTGGTCGTCCAGAAGAACTTCAGGCTTCATGTTGATGATGATCAGATGATGTAGATGAAGCTTGGTTTGTGGACAGACCGACTTCAATCCTGTTACGAGATGGATCTTCCTTGAGCAATCTGGAGAATTGAAGCAGAGCAGCAAGGAGAAGCTCTTCCCTTGGGTTTTGCTTAGGGTTTTGATAGGGTGGCTTCTTGCTGCAAAAATACCTCCATATGATCTATATATATGGGTGTCCAAGTATGGAGAGACATGCTAAAAGGAAACACCCTAATATAGAACAAATCTATATCTTGTATCTGACTTTTCTCTTCGTTTGTCGACAGGCACTTTATATCTGTCGACAGCTACTGCAGACTTCTGGTCTTCCAGAACCATGATGTTGTTGGAATTCCATATCTGTTGATAGGCAGCATGTATCTATCGACAGGTTCCTTGCATCCGTCGACAACTGCTGCTCCATTTAAGCTTCCAGTAGCTTGTATGTTCTGGATTGTCCATTTGTCGACAGGAACATTCCTGGTTGTCGACAAGAAATGACTTGAAGTGTATTTCTTGTTCTTTTCCACTTGGTTCTTGTTGATTGTCTTGTGTGCATTCACACCTACATCAAAAGACATTCTATGTAACATATAATGAATACATGAATAGTCATAGAAGCACTATTTTTCATTTGATCATTTCTTTCATGTCATTATCATTTATCATGTTTCCAACATCAATTATGTTAAACATCATCAAAATATTTAAGCACATGATATAATGAATACATGAATAGTCATAGAAGCATTATTTTTCATTTGTTCATTTCTTCATGTCTTTGTCACTTTTATCATGTTTCCAACATCAATATAACATCAATTATGTTAAACATCATCAAAAACATTAAGCACATGATTTAATGAATACATGAATAGTCATAGAAGCACTATTTTTCATTTGTTATTTCCTTCATGTCTTTGTCATTTTTATCATGTTTCCAACATCAATGTAACATTAATTATGTTAAACATCATCAAAAACATTAAGCACATGTCATCATACACATTGTAACACAACATTCTCCCCCTTTTTGATTGTGACAAAATTACAATTGATGTTTTCTCCCCCTTTTGACAACATTCAAAAAGATAGTTCATGCACACATGGATAGAAAAAGAAGCAAAGAGCTATGTTTTCATTTATTGATCAGTAAGTACACACAGTTACGAAAAGGACATCCATTACATGACACAACATTAAAGCAAAAGAGAAGGAGAAAGAAATGAAGCAAAGAACTACTTGACCCCAGAACTGAATTGTGAAAGATTTGAGTGGGGAATGAGTGTTCAAATGGGATTGCAAGGTTGAGAGTAGGTTGATACCCATTACAAAGTGTCATAAACACTAGTATTAAGACATATAAAAATTCTACAATGGTTGAGAGACATACTCTAGGAATCTCAAGTTGTAGCATTTAGAAGACATCGTTCAAAAACCTATGAAAATAAGATAACTCCTTTGAATGAACTGTTGTAGAAAAACATATTTCTTAGTGGGTGATGTTTAGTTGGTAAATGAAAGTAATGTTTACATGAACAATTAACAATAAACAACAAATCGCCTTGATGTAAAAACATGGAGGCTACACTCTATTTCTTTCATTGAATTATTTCTTTTGTCAAGTTAATGTGGGTAAAGTTGTAATTATGATCACGTACACCATTGAACATGAAGGTAGACATTTGTGATGCCTGTACCCCCAATTACTCCGTGTGAGTGACTGACATACCATGTGCAGAGATAAAGAATAGACTTTTTGATGCGAAGATAGACATTTGTGATGCCCATGTCCCCGGTTACTCAGCTATGCGCATCATTGCTCTGCCTTTATCCCATTTCACAAGTTTGATGAACATTTGAGTTTAGAAATAGGTAGATTTTCTCCTTTTTTTTTAAATTTAAAATCAAGGTCAAAGAGTGTTAAGGTGAAAAGCCATGTAAAAACATTAAGTTCAATAACCTTCTTGTTGGCCCCTTTTTTAGTACGACAGTAAGCTAACCAAGAGGGGGGTGAATAGATTTTCTGAAATCTGAAATAGAAACTTAAACACAAAAAATTATCACTTGAAAGTTGGTTAGTTTAGTGTGATAAGAGTAGCAGTGCGGAAGCAATAAACAATCACACAAATACACAAGAGATTTATCCTGTTTCGGCCTTCCCACATGGAAGTCCTACGTCCAGTCCCCAAGCAACCTCTTGGAATTTTACTAACCAAGGGTACAGTCCCTCTTAAGGACAATACAACACCCAGCATCCCAGCTGGTCTTCTTCTCTTTCCTGGGCAAGAAGGCAGCCTACTTCTTTTCCATGTCAAGAAGCCAACTCCTGGTACAAACCCCAGTGCGGTTCTCCTAGACACAAACCCCTAGCTAGGTTCTACACTGTATACAGTCCTACAGCGGGTACAAGTCTTTCTTATAAAGGAAAGAACAATGTTGAGAGTTCTACAAGAATGGCCTCTAACCAAAACTCTCAACAAAAGACTCTTCCCAAGAATTACAATGAGTACAGGGAGAATGGAGAAAGGAGAAGGAGTTTGAATGCTTGAGAGCTTCAGTTGCTTGAACACTTTTTCTTGGCTCAGGCTCTTTCTCTCTTTTCCTTTGAGTGTATGTGGCGTTGAGGTTTCTCACTAGTTGTACACTCCTTCAAAGATCTTCAGGAAAACTAATTTTTTTGTTCTTCAGCCTTGCTTCATCATTATATGAGAGGCTTTTCAATAGATCCGTTGAAGAGATCCGTTGGAGCTCTTCTAGTCGTTGCTGATATTTCTATTCTTTTTCTTCTTCAGATTGTCAGCCACTTGGTGGTCTACGAGGTCTGTAAACATAGAAGAAAGTGTTTAGCTAAAACAAT
Organism: Colocasia esculenta; assembly: GCA_014218235.1. Classification (NCBI taxonomy): domain Eukaryota; kingdom Viridiplantae; phylum Streptophyta; class Magnoliopsida; order Alismatales; family Araceae; genus Colocasia; species Colocasia esculenta. Next base: position 28,289 of record JACBKR010000170.1, read on the forward strand.
GTTTCTGTTAAGAGCTCACATACCTCTATGCTTCCTATTTTCTCCCAGAAGTAGTAAGTGACCACCTTTCTGTCTGACAGGAGAGAAGTGATCTAGAGAGATAAAAAAGATCTTCTGTCAGAAATATATTTGACTTTTCATTAGCTCCCAAGACATTTGAAATATAAAGGAAATCAATGTTTTAGAAAGGGCAAATCATTGCAGGTATCGAATCATTGTTTTACTTATCGAATCGATGCAGTAATCAAATTGTTGTTTGCTTTATCGAATCGTTACAGTGACCAAATCATTATGTAACATATCAAATCGATGTTTGGTCAAATCGATGTTCTCACTTATGAAATCGTTATGAGACCAAATCGTTGTGAGAGCAAATCGTTGTTCTCACTTATGAAATCGTTATGAGAACCAAATCATTATGAGAGCAAATTGTTGTTCTCACTTATGAAATCGTTATGAGAACCAAATCGTTGTGAGAGCAAATCGTTGTTTCTCACATAACGTATCGTTACATGATCAAATCGTTATGTAACTTATGAAATCGTTATTAGTGTGAAATCGATGTGGCTCTTTGAGCAGAAATCGATGCATATTGAATGAACATTGATTTAGCATTTTAAAGCGCCTCACACAGAAATCGTTCAATAAATTTATACTTATTAGGAAATCATGATATTAAATATTTAATTAATCATAAATTTTGTTATCACAAAAATATAAGAGTAAAATATAGAAGTGGTTCAACAATCTCCCCCTTTTTTGGTGATGACAAAATTTATGAGAATTTTCTGACAAAATTACTTAACGCATAAAAATACATAAAATTCATAAATAATGCTTACTCTCCCCCTTTTTATCACTAACCAAAAAGGAAGGATCTTACCATGCATTCTCTCCCCTTTGAGAATAAATTTCTTACCATCGAGGGGTTCAGCAATAATAGACATTTAATGAATGACTCCCCCTTAGTCTATGCTCCCCCTGAGTGAGAGACTCCACCTGAATGAGACTTGCAAATAGTTATTAGTAATACTGAAATTTTAAAATAAATAAATGACTACTCCCTCTTCAAATATGAGTTGGATGAAGAGCTGGCAGTCATCAGTGCCTTGAGCATCCTTTGATCCTGATGCTCCAAGGCTATCCTGCAAAAAACTTATTCAAAAATAGTTACAAAATCTTTTGGGTCCTTGATGGTTAGATGCATAAAAGTATCCTTTCGGAATCCAAACTAGGTGCCTGTTGTGCAGGTGTTCACAGTGTGTCCTAATTTATTGCAATAAGAACAACAATGAATATAATCTATTTTGAAGTTATTATTATTTTTATGATGTCTGTTTAGAACACAATTTTTGGAAATGTTTTCTTTTATAGGAGCCTTTTTCTGAGACATCTTGGTTTCTTTTACAAATTTTGGTAATGGATATTTTTCAAGAATTATGACTTGTTTTCTTTTTTCAGGAGGTATGTAACCAAGCCCTTATTTGTTATTTGTAGATTTTGATCCGTTTAAGTATAGGACTGAAGATGTTTTTCCTTTAGTTAATTTTCTAACTGATTCTTTTAAATACATATTTTATTCAGTCAGAGTTTTTAATTTTTCTTCTAACTCTAACTTTTCATTATTTTTACTTTTCAAATCTTCATTTAAAAGATAATTATTATCTTTACATTTTTTAATTATTCTTCTCATTGTTCCATTTCTGATTTAAGATCAGAATTAGTGTTTTCCAAACAAGTAAGGTTGTTCTTGATATTTTTAATTCTTTTACAACAACCTTGTGTTTATCATAAAGTTCATTAAAAACTTGTTCTAAATCATCAGATTCTGATCCTGAATCTATGCAAGAATCAAAAGACGAGTTAGAATGTACCTCATCTAGTCCTACCATGAGGGCTATATTTACCTGCTCTTTCTCCGATTCTGAGCTTGATGATTCTGAGCTTGTGGCCTCATTATTGTCCCAAGCAGCCGCCATAGCTTTTCTTTTGAACCTCTTGTGCTGCTTCTTGGACTTTTCGGTTTGACCAGTCTTCTTGAGTCTTGGACAGTCTGGTCTTAGATGTCTAGGTTTTTTGCATTCATAGCAGACTGGTTCTTTTTCCTTTTTCTCTTTCCTTTGGATCCTTATTGACCCATTTTTCTTCTTCTTTAAATTGAACAGTACTTCATGAACATCACTGTCTTCAGATCCTACAAATTTGAGCTAGAAGAAGAAGAATTGGAAAGAGCAGCTGCCACTTTAAGAGCATTAGTATTTTTTCTTTGATGAGCACTCAGATAGTCGCTCTATATTAATTTCATGTGCCATGAGGGAACCAATAGTTTATCAATAGAAAACTTGGTTAGATCATGGACTTCTTCAATAGCTGTGACCTTAGGGGTCCATGAAATAGTTAAAGATCTGAGTATTTTTCTGACAGTTTCCTCATCAGAAAGATTTTTGCCAAGAGAACTCAGACCAACTACTATGCTCGAAAATCTATTATACATTTGAGTGATATTTTCGTTTGGAAGCATTTTAAATTACTCATATTGTGAGACAAGAATATCTATCCTAGTTTTTTTACTTTATCTGTTCCTTCATAAGTTATCTGCAGTTTATCCCATATTTCTTTGGCAGATTTGCATGCAGATACTCTACTAAATTCTCTTTTAGATAAGGCGCAACATAGATAATTCTTCACCATAAAGTTTAAAGATAATTTAGTTTTATCTGCTATTGTAATAGCAGTAGTTCCTTCAGCAGGAATAATTACATAATCACCTACCTCTATTACCTGCCATAGATCAAAGTCGGTGCCTCGAATGAAGCATCCCATCCTCATCTTCCAATATTGGTAATCTTCTCCATCGAAGGGAGGTCTGGTGACTGATTGACCTTCAGCATATCCTTGAGCTGCCATGTATCTTCTCTAAGATCATTGGATCTTCTTGAATGATCAGAGAAGCTGCTCTGATACCACTTGTTGGCCCCTTTTTTAGTACGGTAGCAAGCTAACCTAGAGGGGGGGTGAATAGGCTTTCTGAAATCTGAAACAGAAACTTAAACACAGAAAATTATCACTTGAAAGTTTGGTTAGTTTAGTGTGATAAAGAGTAGCAGTGCGGAAGCAAATAAACATCACACAATAACACAAGAGATTTATCCTGGTTCGGCCCTTCCCACATGCAAGTCCTACGTCCAGTCCCCAAGCAACCTCTTGGGATTTTACTAACTAAGGGTACAGTCCCCCTTAAGGACAATGCAACACCCAGCACCCCAGCTGGTCTTCTTCTCTTTCCCGGGCAAGAAGGCAGGCCACTTCTTTTACAGGTCAAGAAGCCATCCTCCTGACACAAACCCCAGTGCGGTTCTGCTAGACACAAACCCCTAGCTAGGTTCTACACTATATACAGTCCTACAACTGGACAAAAGTCTTTCTTATAAAAGAAAGAACAATGCTGAGAGTTCTACAAGAATGGCCTCTACCAAAACTCTCAACAAAAGACTCTCCCCAAGATTACAATGAGTACAGGGAGAATGGAGAAAGGAGAAGGAGCTTGAATGCCTGAGAGCTTCAGTTGCTTGAACACGTTTTCTTGCTCAGGCTCTTTCTCTCTTTTCCTTTGAGTGTATGTGGCATTGAGGTTTCTCACTGGTTGTACACTCCTTCAAAGATCATCAGGAAAACTATTTTTTTTGTTTTTCAGCCTTGCTTCATCTTTATATGAGAGGCTTTTGAATAGATCTGTTGAATAGATCCGTTGAAGCTCTTCTAGTCGTTGCTGATCTTTCTATTCCTTTTCTTCTTCATATTGTCAGCCACTTGGTGGTCTACGAGGTCTATAACATAGAAGAAAGTGTTTAGCTAAAACAATGTTTCTGTCAGAGCTCACATACCTCTATGCTTCCTGTTTTCTCCCAGAAGTAGTAAGTGACCACCTTTCTGTCTGACAAGAGAGAAGAGATCTAGAGAGATAAAAAGATCTACTGTCAGAAATATATTTGACTTTTCATTAGCCGCCAAGACATTTGAAATATAAAGGAAATCGATGTTTTAGAAAGGGCAAATCATACAGGTATCGAATCATTGTTTTACTTATCGAATCGATGTAGTGATCAAATCGTTGTTTGAATTATCGAATCGTTACAGCGACCAAATCGTTATGTAACTTATCAAATCGATGTTTTGGTCAAATCGATGTTCTCACTTATGAAATCATTATGAGAACCAAATCATTGTGAGAGGAAATCGTTGTTCTCACTTATAAAATCGTTATGACAACCAAATCTTTGTGAGAGCAAATCATTGTTCTCACTTATGAAATCATATGAGAACCAAATCGTTGTGAGAGCAAATCGTTGTTCTCACTTAAAGAATCGTTACATGATCAAATCGTTGTGTAACTTATGAAATCGTTATTAGTGTGAAATCGATGTGGCTCTTTGAGCAGAAATCGATATATTGAATGAACATTGATTTAGAATTTTAGAGCCCCTCACACAAAAATTGTTCAATACATTTATATTTATTAGGAAATCATGATATTAAATATATTTAATAATATTTAATTAATCAAAAATTTTGTTATCACCAAAATATAAGAGTAAAATATAGGAGTGGTTCAACACTTCTTACTTGTCAATCCATTTAGAAACATGATCATCCACAAGGGAGTTATTCAATTGAGTTAGGTTAAAGCCATTAGATTTGATCAATGTTTTCTAGATGACACAACCTAGACTCATGCACAAAATATTATATCAAAATCATTGTGATTAAGGCAACGTCTTTGATACTATGTGAATATGAAAGGTTGTAATGAATATTTCTTCCCAATTCTCCCCTTGCATCAATATTATGAACATGATTATGAAGAAAGGATGAGAGAAGATGTGAATTGTTAGAAAAGGTATATCTATCGACAGCAAGGATATGCCTGTCGACAGTTACTGAAATCCAGTGAGATAGATTTCTGGGAGAGGCTATCTGTCGACATATAGGTTTGTGGTTGTTGATAGGGACTTGAAAACTCAGTTTAAAGGCTTGGGATTGAGAGAATTTGACTCATATGAATGAGGGATTATGACACATTGAGTATGAAGGGTTACCCTTCATAATTTCACTCACTTAGCCTTAACTTACTCTCCCATATGCATGCATATGATGACTCGTCATTCAAGCAAATCAATCAATGAAATCACAAACATACCAAGCATTTGCATACAGAATAAACATCCATTAGCATGTGGACACCAAAATTTCATTCTTTTAAAGAGATAAATGTGGCAAGATTGATGTGAAAGAATGTCCCTCAAACAGCTCACTCAAAAACTCTTTTTGACTTACTCCCCCATAATGTACGCATGGTATTGAAATGAACATTAAGGCAATTCACACATGTTCAAGTCAAGCAATTTGCACAAAGAGAGTATAAACATGATCAATTGAAGTTTTTGAGATTATGAATTTTTTTTTTTGATAATCTTTATATAGTAGAAGACTATTGATACTTGGCGGAGAATATTTCTCACGCATAATGATAGTTTCCAGACAAGCCTAACTTGTCCTTCCACATTTCACCATTTGATATATCAAATAGTCACTACATAAAAGATCAATTTCAATGAATTTTAAAGAAATTTTTGTACTTTTTCAAATTTTACACCCCTTAACATGTGTATGAACTGAGAAGGGTTGCAAGTAATTCATTATTTTGCACACAGAATGATAGACACATTCAAGCAAGCATGATAATACAACCATGATTCCAATTGTTAAGAGGCATTGTCATTTGGGGATAGCATCAAAACACATTTTTTACTTCTCAGATAAAATTAAAAATCCATTTCAATTCCAGCAGTTCAAATCTGAAGTGACAAGGAGATTTTACAGAACAGTCTTCAATTGCAATCTCAAAAATTTTACCTTTATTCTCCAATCATTTCTTGCCTTGCACAGCTATTGTCATGAATCCATTTACACTGTATGGCTGCAAGACATCTCAGCTTATTGATCAAGCTGGTTTTGGACCCACACTTGTTTGGGTCCTACAATGACATTATGTTAGGATTTAACAATGATTTCAGAATCCAAAAATATTTTATTTTTGGAATAGATGTATTTCTTTTATTAATGGAACTATGAGCAGCATTAGTTCCATACTCTTCCGTATCTTGTTAATACATCTATGTTTTCATAGAATATTTCATTTTTAGGACTTTTAGCATGCAGAACATAATACTTCTTTTGTCTAGCAATCATATTCTTTTATGTACATGGAATTTCTGAGTATTTTCAGCATGAACATGATTTTTATTCCTATGTACATAGGCATGTGTATGAACATGGGGCTTGGGAACATGCACAAGATGATCATTTATATGCCAACAGTCCCTGGAGATATGACCATGTTTATGACATGTAAAGCATTGAACAAACTTGACAAATTATGATAGTGTTGACCTTTATTCCAGCAGAATTTGGCAAGGTGACCAGGTCTTTTGCAATTAAAGCAAACGAGTTGAGTATTTACCTGGAGCATACCATAGTATGAGTGCATTTGTTGGAATATCTGAGATACTTTAGAGTACCTTTGATTATTCTTAGGCTGAAAAGGAGGAGGTGGTACCCTTTGGTAGCTCTTGACATGATGTGGAGTTGCAGATTGTGTTGGATTTTCCTGGGCTGATGGAGGAGCTGTGGAGACCTTGTGGAGTCCTCTTTTCTTTTTCATTTTCTTTTTCTGGTTTTCAGTTGAAACATGACTCTTCCTATTTATAGCATTTTTGTTCATTTATCAATTTTTTTTACATTTTCTGAACATGAATAATAACAAGTTTTTCTTTAGGTGAAACATAATTCTTGTTCTTAGAAACATTGACAAAAGAGGTCTTTGTTTTGTTTTCAAAATCCTTTTTGTTCAAGGGGTTAATCCCTAAACCCTCCTTTTGAAAATTGACTTTTATTCCAAGAAGATTATCCAAAATTTTGTGTTCCTTGAACAACTTAGACAAAGTAGATTTTAAGCTGTCAATGATTTTGTTCAACTTAGAAATCTTCTTTTTAAAATTTTGATTTTCTTTAATACCACTTCAAGTTCATTCGTCAATTTTTCTTTTTCAGCTTTCAATGCATCAATTTCTTTTTCAGAAGTTTGAAGTTGGTTTCTCACGACATCCAGACCATTTTTCATTTTGTTCTTTTCACTTTCACTTTCAACAATTTGATTTTCCAGTCAGCAATTTTCTTCTTAGAATTGTTCCATTCATCATTTAATGGTCTGTCATGATACAAGCATTCAATCTTCTTTTTTAGATGATATTTTTCCTCAACCAATTGGTTGATTTTTACTTGTATTTGATGATCATGAGCCATGTTGGAGATTTGTTTGTTCAATTGACCATTATCAAGTTTGAGATTCCCATTATGATCAATCAATTTTTCATTTTTATTTTTCAAATCAAAATTATCAGATCCAACCTGATCATGATCTTCTTTCAATTTAGAAAGCTTGTTTTCATAGTTTCTGACTTCATTCTCCAATTTTTCATTCTCCATTTTCAATTTTTCATTTTCTTCATAGAATGCTTGAGCATCATCAATTCTCATTTTATCTTATCCAATTTTCTTTTAGCTTCTTTTTTTGAGATTTTACCTTCTTCAATTGATTGGACAAGTGCTCATAGCATTCTATCAATTCATCATAGGATATATCATTCTCTGAATCAGAGTTAGATATAGATACATCAAATGGGTCTAAATTGGATTTACCTAGCCTATGAGAGTTTCTTGACTTCTCTGACATATATGTCTTCTTTAGATTTGTCTGAATGGAAAGAGCCTTTGAGCTGCCATGAGCCATGTAACATTTTTCTTCTGTTTCCTTTCCAGACTTGCTTGTTTTCATAGAGGAGACCTACATTTTATCAACCATGTCATCAAACTCAATTATCATCGGTCAATTTATGATACTTGAGAACTTAGCCATATTTCTAAGTATGCTTTAAATGATTTGACCAGTCAACAGAAAATTGAGTCAGATCAACAAGTAATCAATTAGATCAAATGATGTTCCAAAAGATTAATCACAAGCAATTAGATCATATTAGAATCAGAAGAGCTATTAAGCACACAAAAAATAGATCTACCAAATCATAACCGATGAACAGAAAACCCGCTCTGATACCAATTGATAGGATGGATATTCGGCGATGGCTAAGCTAGAACGGAGGGTTGAATACATTTGTAGCGGAACCTTAAGCATTTAAAAATTGTTGGGTGAGTATGTTTTGAAATTTCCTAAAGTTGTATTTTAATGATGACCAACGAACATAACTCATACCTTGATTTTGATGATACATATTGAACATGTTATACATTTTATACATATCACAATAATGCTTAAACAACAAGTTTTTGATGTTTAATATCTCACATTTTAATGATAATATCTATATTAATGGTTTACACTTTATATTTTCAGGTTTACACAATTTGTCACAATGGTGTCGACACAGTCCACCTGTGTGTCGACACTAGCTGACTGTCCCAGAAGCATGTTCTGAGAGAAGCAGCCAGTGGTGTCGACATAGTCCACCTGTGTATCGACACTAGATGACTGTCCCAGCAAGCAGTCAGAACAGTTGAAGCCAGTGGTGTCGACACAGTCTGCCTGTTTGTCGACACACTTCGACTAAAGCTAAAAAATGGGAATTTTTCTGGACACGTGGCTGCTTAGGAATCAAGGGATTTGACCTAAATTTCTGTGCCCATGCACCCCAAGGCACCACATGGACACATGGGGCTATATATACCCATGATCCTTGTACTCCAAAGGCATCCCATGCAAGAAAGCTTAGAGCAGTCCAGAAGAAGAGCATTTTGAGCGGGAAAGGCTCCTGCGTCCAGAACGGAGCAGCAGAGCACCGCCAAGGGGAAGAAGAAGGAGAAGAAGGGGAGGAGCTCATGATTGCAGCAGTGCTGTACCAGAAGGAGATTCAGCGGAGTCTGTGTTTGATTTGAGTGTCAATTTCCCTGGGGGATCTGTGTATGTGTTCTACACAGATCGCCCAATTCTATTTTCTTTACCATTTTATCATGTACTATGATAGATCGTGCTAGAGGATCTATTCTCTAAGTGTGCTTGTTCTAGCTGAACTTGGATCTATTGTGATCCAGAGGTTTGAGTACTTTGTACTCAGGTTTGGAGCCTTATTGCTCCGGAGCCGTTGTGCTCACGTGCTTGTGAGTCGTCGTACTCACAAGTGGTTTTTGGAGTAGGTCGTTGTGCCTATCCCTGAGTTCTCTTTGAGTTGTCGTACTCAAAGGGTTTGGAGTCGTACTCTGGTTGTGTCTTGAGTTGTCGTGCTCAAGGGTGTTCTGGAGTCGTCGTGCTCCAATGTGTGTTGTACTCAAGGTTTGAGTAGTGTGGCCTCACTGTGTGAGGGGTGGACGTAGGTGTCACTGGAGGTGATTTCCGAACCACCGAAAAATCCTCTGTGCAGTGGTTAAATTGTGGTTTGACTTTGTATTGCGCTAGATGCATGCATAAGGATTTTGCTCACACTACTAATTGATTTGCTCACACACACTAACCACACATATTGCATCTGTTCAGTGGGGTATTTGAATAGATATCTTAATTTGAAGTAATTTTCAAATTGCTTTAGTTTCTGCTGCAAATCTATTCAACCCCCTCTTCTAGCATTGCCATTATCCACCTATTTGATCCCAACAATTGGTATCATAGCGGGTTAACCACTCTAACTGTTAGATCTATTCCTTGTTGCACTGTTTCACTGTGATAGATCTAATAGTCTTTTGAGTTTTGGTATAATGGAAAATTTATTTAATCTGCATGAATTTCCTGTTATAATTTCAGAGAAATCCCCAATCTCACTTTCATCAAGTTTTTCATAGGAAGCACAAAGAAAATGAGCAAAAGGAATTCACAAATGCTTAATGGCAAAGAAGAACTTCAATGAATCTAGAAAATCACCAATTCAGAAAACTGTGGCTCTCACAGCACATTCTAAGAGCTCAGAGCATTCTTCATCCTCTTCAAAACACAAGAAATCAAATGGGTCTACAAGGTCAGGTAAATCCACTCCAGGCTCATCTATGTATTCTAACTCTGATTCTGATGTAGATGAAGGAATGTCTCAGGTTAAATTGATTGAATTCTGTGAGAAGATACAAAATCTTAATTTACAGCTAAACGCTAAAATTAAAGACTTGAAAAAGACTTTAAAACATTGCCATGAAGCAAATGAGAATTTGAAAAATAATGTTGAAAAATTAAATTCTGAGAAAGAGAATTTGAAGATGAAGTCCAAATCTGTGAAAATAAACTGAATGGATTAAAGATAACTATGAGCTATTGAAATCAAAAGTCATTAATCTGGAAAATGAAAAAGAAGAATTGATTGATCTCAATGAAAACTTCAAATTTGATAATGATCAATTAAACAAACAGATTTCTAACATGGCTCATGATCATCAAATAACTAAAAGATGCAAACAAGTTGTTGAAGAAAATTGTCACTTAAAGAGAAAGATTGAATGCTTGTTACATGACAAACCATTAGATAATGATTGTAGCAATTTCAGTAATAAAATTGTTGATATGGAAAAATAAATTGCTCAATTTGAAATGAAAAGAACAAGATAAAAAATGGTTTGGATGTCATGCTAAATAAGCTTAAAATTTCAGAACAAGAAGTTGTTGCATTAAAAGCTGAAAAACAGAAGTTTCAACATAAATTGAAGAATACTAAATACACAAGTCTTGCTTCTGTGAGAGATTAGAAAAATGCAAATAAACAAAATTAACATTGTTAAAGCTGCTGCGAACAAGAACTCTGCTAATTCTAATGAAAAACTAGTGAAATTTCTTGTTCAGAAACAAACAGAGAAAAAGAAAAATGCAACTGTCAAGAAGATTCATCTACTTCCTCCATCAGTCCAAAAAACTCGAAGGGAAGTTCCAAATTCACATCATGCCAAGAGCCACCGAAAAGTACCTCCTTCTCCTCATGGTATGCCACGTCACATGAAAAGGAAATTCTAGCAAATGCATACATGCCAAGGTAAGTACCAGGTAAGAAATGCTCTCATTTGCTTTAACTGCAATAAACCTAGTCATCTTGCCAAACATTGCTGGATTAGAAATCAAATTTCAATAAACATGCCAAATCACTCCAATGCTTTCATTCTCATAAAATTTGTCATATTTCTAGGGACTGTTGGTGCAGAAATGATTTTGTTGTGCATGCTCATGAATTCCAGTCTAATGCATATGTTCATACACATAGGAATAAATATCATGTTCATACTGAAAATGTTCCGAAATTCCATGTGTATAGGCATAGAAATGCTTCACAAAATCATTTTGTTTCTGCTTATATTAAAAATCCAAAAAATAGAAAACTTCATGAAAAATAGATGCATTGAGCAAGGCAAAAAGAAAATCTGGAACTAATTCTGCTCATAGTTCTATCAATGAAAGAAATGCATCTATACCAAAAATAAAATCATTTTGGATTCAGAAATCTTTATTACACTCTAGCATTGATTTCATTGCAGGACTAAGCAAGTGTGGGTCCCAAACTAGCTTGATCAGCAAGCTGAAGAGTCTTGTAGCCATACATTGTAAATGGATTCATGATATTGGCTATGCAAGGCAAGAAATGATTGAAGAGCACAGGTAAAATCTTTGAAAAAAATTGAAGACTGTTCAGGTAAAATTTCTTTATCATTTCAAATGTAAATTGTCTGAATTGAAATGAATGTTTATTTTTATCTGAACAATGAGAAATATTTTTCAATGTTGCTTCCAACAAGAAATTATGTCATAACAATTGAAATCATGTTTGTTTGTTTGTGCCCATGACTCCTTGTGCATATCTTCTTTTTTGACTTCTTGGTATATCAAATGATGACATGTGGAAAAATAAGTTATGCTTGTTTGGAAACTATCATTATGCGTTAGTAAAATACTCCGCCAAGTACTAAAAGTCATGTTATGTATAAAGCTAATTGTATGCATAATCATGTGTGAATTGATTATATATGTTTTTTTTTTCATTCCATGCACATGTTAAGGGGGAGTAAATTTTGGGAAGTACAAAATGGTCTTAAAATGCTGCAAATAATTGTTAAAACTTGTTGGAACTTGAAAAGTTCAAAAACTGAATTTGATCATGCTCTGGTCGACACGCATCTTCTCTTGTGTCGACACAAATTATTTTTTATCATGATTAGGTCGACACATAGTGCACATGTGTCGACACTAGTTGTTCACTGCTACTCTATTGTTGAAAAGTTATTCTGGCAACATTAAGTCAGCTACTTCTGTAACTGTCGACATATGAGATCCAATTGTCGACAAATTCTTTGAAAATCTTTGATATTGCTTCATTTCAGAATGAAGGCTTCTCACACTGTATTGGCATTCTTGGTATATTAAATAGTGACTTGAAGAAGGCAAGTCAAGCTTGTCTGGACATTTTCACTAAGTGTGAGTATAAGTCTCCCCAAGTATCAGTGCCCTTTTTTTTTTCAATTCTTGAGAGGGAGCCTTGTTTTTCTAAATCATTCTTGATGATTCTACTTTCACTTCACTGAAATGTTCCTTCTTCAATAATCTTCATGTTCACCTTGAGAGGGGGAGTTATATGAAAGGGGAATCTTTCAGTACCAGAATTTGTGCTCACTGTCAGCTCTTTACTCAATTCTGTTGACAATTGTAGCCCATTTCGAGCCCCAATTATCAGAATTTTTGAGTCATTGTGCTATTTTCTTATGAGAGAATTAAGACATTGAAACTAAATTCATTGTGTATTCAGTTTAATTTCAAAGATTCGTTAACATTTGAAGGTTAAGCAATCTTAATACTGAATGTCTTTAAAATGACTTGTAAAACACTTGTAGGCACATGAGTGGCTTTACTATTTAACATGTGCATGTTTAAGCTTCATTTTTACCACATGCTAAGAATAAATTTTCTAAATTCGTAGTCATGACTTGTCTGGTCAAAGCAAACATATTCCTGCAAAACATCAAAAGAAAATGATCAACAATCTGGAAAGATACAAACAGAGCAATGCAAATTCTGAACCACTGAGTAACCGGGCCATTTCACCTACAAAGTGATTTGTTTTGCGTCAAAAGTGGAAATCAAAATTTTTCAACTCTGTATAAGATAATGAAAGTTAAACCACTGAGTAATCAGGAGGTCTTGCATCTGATCAATGTGATCTCTTGCACTGAAAAGTGAGATTTAACTAATTTATTCTTGTATTCTTTCCCAGTTAAAATGAAAGAAAATCAAATTGACAGGATGGAAAAGCTTAAGACCTTAATAAAGTTCATGTATATGAGTTTAGACCTATTATTCTACATTGTGTTAAAATTAAAGCTCTTAACATCCTCGATAAATACTTCTGCTCACTCATATAGGTCACTTTACTTCACATTTGCATCATTATTTTAACTACATTCAGATATTATATCTTGCAATACCTTGTGTTGAGTGTGTCTTTATGATTAAACTTTATTGCACAATACCAAACACACAACAATTCTCTCATATGTCAATATCACTTTGCCTCATTTATTTTAATCATTTCTGACCATTCATTTCCTACATTTCATTTCTTGATCTCCTACAATCTTTGTTTCTCTCTCTTATCTATCTTTTGATGCTGTCAAAAAGGGGGAGAATGTTCTTTAAAGGGGAGAAAGTTTCTTATGGGAGAAAGTTGTTCAAAGGGAGAATATGGTCAAGGGGAGTTATTGCAGTCAAGGGAGTCAGGCTATTGGGAGATTGTGCATATATTTTGTCATCATCAAAAAGGGGGAGAATGTTGGGTTGAGTGTGTTTTGGAATTTCCTAAGTTGTATTTTAATGATAACCAATGAACATCACTCATATCTTGATTTTGATGATGACATATTGAACATGTTATACATTTATACATATCACAACAATGCTTAGACAACATATTTTTGATGTTTAATATCTCACATTTTAATGATAATATCTTGTATTAATGGTTTACACTTTATATTTTCAGGTTTACACAAATTTGTCACAGTGGTGTCCACACAGTCCACCTGTGTGTCGACACTAGCTGACTGTCCCAGAAGCATGTTCTGAGACAAGAAGCAACCAGTGGTGTCGACATAGTCCACCTGTGTGTCGACACTAGATGACTGTCCAGCAAGCAGTCAGAACAGTTGAAGCCAGTGG
>JACBKR010000171.1:0-42448 GCA_014218235.1 Colocasia esculenta
CCAATTTTTTTTAAAAGGAGATCTCTAAACACCCACATGTCGAACCAAGTTGTAAAGCAGAATTAACAAAACATGGACCATCCTGAGAAGGCCCCCAGACACATTTAGCATTATCCTCATTGAGAGTAACCCCTGGAGAATAGTAGTAGGGAAGAGGGATCTTATAGGGTGATAGCATTAGCAATAACCTCCTAAAGAGTCATGTTAGTCCTTCATAAGAAGAATTTAGGAATCGGCAAGAGGTCTTTTCCAAGCCAAATATCTGATAAAATATAATTGTTTGACCATTCCCATGAACCTATCTAGTGCTCTCTGGACTAAATTCTGAGCAGCAGTCCAAATTTGGAAGAAATACCCAGAATGTGACGACCCTCATTATACCGGTACGGTTATACCAACCCATGTCGGTATAGTGAACGTTACCACAGTGGGGCATTTACCCAAACAATAACATACGATTGAGATACACACAAATATAAATACAAGTAGCGGAAGTAAAAGAACCATGTCTTTCATTATCTCATCATCCACATTTAACATACATGATTCATGAAACAATTTAAAGATCTAAAGTCCGCTTAATCCACATAAAAGAAGCAGTGCCAAATAAAATACATAGTTTGTCCACAAATTCCTTAATAGTTCTATTACAATGGCTGTTACATACAATGGAAGCAAAAGTCACTCTACAACTCCGTCAAGCTACTCCCCGCACTCGGAGTCTCTCCACAGTTCTCCCCAAAGGTGTATCACCTACTAAACCTGTACGCCGAAGCAAGAAATGAGTTTAAAAGACTTGGCAAATAACACCACATATTCATACATGCACATATCATAGCCGGTTTTTATCCCAAGTCACAAGAAAAAAACATGTAGCATGCTTGACATCAATAAGAGACACCTATTATGGTAATTCTACCAAAGTAAACACATGGTTCATGATTTCAGATTTTCCAAAATAAAATGTCCTATTACATGCCTCCTACTTATTCCATCACATAAAGGTTTTTTACCTCCAATTAAGCAAAACATGAGAGCAACCAAACCTGGGTGCTTACATACATGAAATGAGACCTTCCCATCATGATTCTACACATTCTTGCACATGCACATTATCGTTTTATACACTTTCAGCTTGCTGTTTTGGCATGAATTAGAAGATCACAAACAAATCACATGAGAGCTACAATCTCAATTAACTATATCATAGTGGCGTTTTAAATATGGAAACATTTACACATAAGTAGAATGTACTAGCATGGATCTACGCATTTGTACACATGTAAAGCATTTTCAAAACTACGATTAGGTTGCTGTTATGACACAAGTTTAACATTAACAATCATGGATTACCATTTCATACATCTAATACATTAGTTTAACATGGTTGCACAATTTCCTCATTCACATAGTTCACTTTTCACACATTTCACATTTACACGTAATCACACTACACAATTTACACATGATCACATTCACATTTCACATTTCACATTTTCACATTTTACACTTTAGTGCCATGACACATAGTCCAAACCACCATTAGAAGGGCACATACACATCACATACACATAGACGCCACCTAGGCAATACAGTGACGACTCTTGGACTACGCAGACTGGGAGAACAAGTCTCCACCCTAACCAGTGGTACTTGTCCACCTCCAGGATTTCATCCTAATGGCCTTAGGATCTTAACACATTGAACCTTCCCATGGGGACGTTTCCATGGTACGGTTCCATGGCCCTCTATGGAAGTAGGTCACACTTGGCACAGTCTTACACATTACACATACCGATTTTTAACATACATATTTACACATGGCGCACACACATCTTTACATTCTCTCATTCCACACATGGCTTGTTTCCTAGCATGATACTACAGATGACAGAGATTACACATTCAGTAAGTTGCATAATCAGGTTGCACGCCATTTCAAATCATTTTCACAATAGCATGCATATTCACATATTTTCGCATGGAAGTTTCATATTGCATTCTACAGTTGTCCAAACAGCCTGAAAATTTAACCACATGCTGATTACATGTTATGACCTCACATGGCAAAAATTCACGTTTTCTGACTCATAATGCAATTACAAAAAATTAGATATCAATCCTCATATCATTCGTAATTCAATTTATCATGGCAAACCACATAATATTCAGTTTAACAGTTCGTAGCCCTGAACCCAACATACAAACACCACAGGAAATTTCCCCGGATTTTACACAACACACAATTTACAGGAGATTTTACAAGACCTACGCATGTTTTCTAATTCGATTTCAGAAATTTCAATAAATCATGTGAGCATGGAGAAATTCCAGAAATTCAAAGCACAAACTGAATCACCCACTCATGGTCTAACAAAATTAGGGCATCCAAATTTCCCACGGATCATTAGAATAGTGGGGGAAACATACATGGCTATTTTTTCCACATGCATTTCAATAAAATAATAAACTCTACCATCCATAAAATATGCAAAATCATTCTCCCCACACACACATTAACTAGGGTACATAGCATATAGGAGTAGATTATATCCTCATCGCGGAAAACACATCGAAATTAGTCATATAGAAGGAGAGAACAGCTCACTGTTCTATCCTGAGAACTTAACGGCATACTCGGGCCGTTAATGGAGCTTACGGCAAATCGTTGGCCGTTAATGAAGATCTTCACGACAAGGGATCTTGCCGTCAAGTTCAGGTCTCTGCAAGAATGCAGACCCGAGCTCCAAACACAAGAGAATGGGTTCTAGGACACGAGGAAAAATGTGTGTAAAAATAAGAAACCCTACTAGACACCTACATGGACGATGTGTATAGGTTACTTGCCTCTGAAAATACTCCAAAGGGATCTAGGGTTCTTAGAAGCTCTCCTTGGGCAGTCCCAAGAAGCCTCCAGAAACGTCTTCCTCCGGGTTCTTGATCAGTCTCCTCAGCAAGCCAAGGTCGGGGAACTCTCCTCGATGTTCCAGCTACCTCCTTGTTGCAGTAGAACGCCGGGAACACCTTCACACTGATGGATCCGAGCTTGCAAAGTCCAGCTTTTCTCACAGACCAGAACTAGGTTTTTTTTTTCTTCTCCTCTTTGCAAAGAGCCAAAGAGAGCTCTGTGGTTTCCAAGGGGAGGTTGGTTTAAAGGAGAGGGGTCTCCCTGTCCCGCGGGGTGATGTGAGGCTTCACAGCGTTGGGGACAGCTCCCCAATGGCTGGGGTTGCTTGTCCTGGAAATTCGGGCTCTGCGTGCATGCATGTCAAAGATCTTAACGTCCATATCAATGGACGTTGACTTAAGTATTGGCGTCCATCGAGGTGGACGCTGACTCAACATGGGCATCCATCTATGTGGACGCCATATGGTCCTTCGGCTAGAACTCAAAACATGGAGAAACCATGCTTAACTTATAGACATATACATGCCATAATATGTATTATCATGTACACACTACCACCATGTAATTCATACATTATTTACAAGTAATTATACACATGCACACATAAGTATAACTAGTTAATGCATACGTAGATATGTACATCTATGCATACACAAACATGAATTATTTACACGAAAAAAATAATACGATGAAATTCGAGGGCCTTACACCCTCTCCCCCTTAAAGAAACTTCGTCCTCGAAGTTTAAACAAAACTACTCACACAAACGGGGATACTTCTTCTTCATCGCATCCTCAAGCTCCTAAGTAGCCTCCTCTAACGAGAAGTTCCGCCATAGAACTTTCACCGACGCAATACCCTTGTTCCAGAGATGCTGACCCTTCCGGTCAAGAATAGCTACTGGTTGCTCCACATACGACAAATCTGGCTGAATCTCCACTGGCTCATGACTAATCACATGATGGGATCGGGCATACTTCCTGAGCATAGAACGTGGAAAACAGGATGAACACTAGCTAAAGCTGGGGTAAAGCTAGCTCATATGCCACGCTGCCCAATCGTCTGAGAATCTCATATGGGCCAATGAATCTAGGGCTCAGCTTACTATGCCTGCCAAATCTGACGACACCACGAGTCGGTGATATCTTCAAGAAGACATGTTCACCCACCTCGAATTCCAAATCCTTCCTTCTGTTGTCGGCGTAGCTCTTATGCCTATCCTGCGCCGCAACAAGCTCTTCCTGATAAGCTGGACCTTATCCGAAGTTTTCTGAACTAACTCCGGACTGATCAGCTGCCTATCACTGATCTCCTCCCAACATAAAGGAGATCTGCAAGGCCCCCATACAACGCCTCAAATGGAGCCATACCAATACTCGCATGAAAGCTGTTGTTGTATGCGAACTCCACTAGAGGTAAATGACGCTCCCAATCATCCTTCCAATCCAGTACACACGCTCTCAACATATCCTTGAGCATCTGGATAGTCCTCTCAGACTGTCCATCAGTCTGGGGATGAAATCCCGAACTGAGCTCCAGCTCTGAACCTAATGCATGCTGAAGACCCTTCCACAACCTCGAAGTAAATCTCGAATCTCGATCCGAAATGATCGACTTCGGCACACCATGCAATCTAACCACACTACTAACATACATCTAGCTAAGCACTCAACAAATGCTTCTTCTTCATCGGTAAGAAATGCACAGTCTTTGAGAATCTATCTACAACTACCCAATCGAGTCATTGCCCCTTCTAGATCGAGGCAAACCCGAAACAAAGTCCATAGTGATAGCTTCCCACTTCCACACTGGGATCTCCATCCTTTGTATAAGGCTGGATGGTCGCTGCCGCTCGGCCTTTACTTGCTGGCATATAAACACCAGGATACATAATCCGCTACATCCCTCTTCATGCCAGACCACCAAAAGGACCTCTTCAAATCCTGGAACATTTTCGTTTACCCGGATGAATAGAGAATCGCGATCTATGAGCCTCCACTAACACATGCTCACGGACATCTACTAAATCAGGGACACAAACACGGTGATAGAATCTAATCACACCGTCCTCATCACGAGCAATGCCTGCCTTGCCACTAACTCTAAGAGTCTAGGGTCAGCTTTCTGTTGCTCGATCACCTCATCCAAAACTGAGGACCTAAGAGATAACTGAGCTATAAAAGACTGGCATAGCGATGGCTCTAACTCAGTCAACGCGCAAGCCGCATCTTCTAACATCTTCCAATCCTGAGGAGAGATGGCCTCTTTCTACTCAGAGCATCCGCTACGACATTCACCTCCCAGGGTGATACTGAAGGTCGAAGTCATAGTCCTTCAAGAACTCAATCCATCTTCTCTGCCTCAGGTTTAATTCCTTTTGGGAGAAAAGATACTTCAAGCTCTTGTGGTCGGTAAACACCTCAAATCTGACACCAAAAAGATAGTGTCTCCAGATCTTTAGTGCTTGAACCACTGCTGCGAGCTCCAAATCATGAGTCGGATAGTTCTTCTCATGCTCCTTTAACTGACGAGAAGCATAAAGCCACTACCCTTCCTTTTGCATTAGCACACAGCCTAAACAATCCGAGACGCATTCGTGTAGATAGCAAAACCTCTTACACCGCTCGGTAAGACTAACACCGGAGCTGACGTGAGCTTAGTCTTCAATAATTGAAAATACTCTCACACTTCTCGGTCCAGTCAAACTTCACTCCCTTTCTGGTGAGCTGAGTCAATGGGGCGGCGATGGATGAAAATCCCTCAATGAATCGCCGATAGTAACCAGCCAAACCCAGAAAACTACGAATCTCCGAAGGGGTCTTGGGAGTCTCCCAATCCATAACTGCCTGGACCTTTGCTGGGTCAACTGCAACACCAGCACCGGAGATAACATGCCTGAGGAAATGAACCTCGCGCAAACCAAAAATCGCACTTGCTGAACTTAGCATACAACTTGGCTCACGAAGAACCTCTAATACTACCTCAAATGCTGACGGTGGTGTGTGGCCTGTCCGAGAGTAGACCAGCACATCATCAATAAACACCACAAGAAAGCTATCTAGGTACGGCCTAAACACCATGTCATGAGATCCATGAACGCTGCAGGGGCGTTGGTCAATCCGAAAGGAAGAACCAAAAACTCATAATGTCCATAACGGGATTTGAATGCCGTCTTGGACACATCCTCACTCCGAATCCTCAACTGATGATACCCAGATCGTAAATCAATCTTAGAAAAGACTGATGCATCTTGCAACTGGTCAAACAAATCATCAATACGAGGTAAGGGATACCTGTTCTTCATAGTCACTTGGGTCAGCTTTCCGTAGTCAATGCATAACCTAAATGACCCGTCTTTCTCTTGACGAATAATACAGGTGCGCCCCAAGGGAAACACTAGGGCGAATAAATCCCTTATCTAGCAACTCTTGCACTGCCTCCTAACTCGGCTAACTCTACAGGTGCCATCCGATATGGAGCCTTTGAGATAGGAGAGATGCCCAGAAGCAACTCTATGGTAAACTCTATCTCTCTATCGGTGGCAAACCAGACAAATCAGCAGGAAATACATCTGGAAAATCCTGCACTACCTCAATCTCTGCAAGAGTAGGTGACTCACAGCCTCTGGTACTAATACCACGCTGAACAGAAAGCGTCACAACCCTTGTTACCATACGCATCGCCTTCATGGCAGAGATGACCACCTTTCTCGCCAAGTTCCTTGGCAAGGGATGAGAGAACTCGTCCTCACCAGGAATGCGAAAAACAATCCTTTACCACACCATCTACTAACGCATAGTGCTCCTCTAGCTAATCCAGACCAAGAATAGCATCATAGTCCTTCATCTTTAGTAAGAAGAAAACACTTTTTAGGATTCTATCCTCAATGCACACAGGTAATGACGGAATGCACTCCTAGTCGATACGTACCCGCAGGGGTGTGCACAGACAAAGGGACCTCTAAATCCTCATACTCTATGTCTGACTCTAGGGCTAACTGCCTAGCGAACCGCGTGGAAATGAACGAGTGAGTAGCACCCGTATAAACAAAACCCGAGCGTGCACACCTATAAGTATAAAACCGACCTTCGGTGACATGCTCCGCCTGCTCGGTGTCCACCACGCGCTAAAGCGAACACTCGAGCTGGGGCTCGAGGCCTTCCTGGTCTTCCTGTAGTTGGCGCCGCTGCCGCTACTGCTGCTGGGGCTGGCGCTCCACGCTGAGCTCCCTGCTGAAGTCTTGGGCAATCCTTGATCTTGTGGTCGCTACTTCCGCACTTCATGCACTTTCCCGTAATCATCCAACATTCGGAACCACCATGTGTCTTCCCACAGTGGGGACACTCTTTCTTCACACCAGGGGAACGTACAGAGGGTACCTGTGCGTTGCCGACTGCTACTGATCGCTGCTGTGTCTGATACACCGCTTTCTTCTTATCCTGTCACTGGAACGTAGCTACAGGCCTCTTCTGCGAAGCCTTCTTCTCTTCAAGGTATTGCTCCATCTCACCCTCATGTCTGCAAGCAGCACTAAGTGCCTCGTCCAAGGTGCGATGGTCGAACGCCACTAGCCTCGTCCTCAGTGATGGCTTGAGTTCCATCACAAACTTCTTTGCTTTCCTGTGCTCATCTGTCACGATATGAGGTGCATACTTAGATAGTTCTGCAAACCTTGCCTCATACTCTAGCACGGTCATGGAGCCTTGCGTCAAAGAGAGGAACTCCTGCTCCATCCGATCTTGAATATGCTCGGGGACGAACTTGGCCCGAAAGAGCCTCACGAACTCGTCCCAAGCAACATCAATCGCGCCGTCTTCAAACCGGGTACGCAGCAATGAATCCCACCATACATCAGCTCTTTCCTGCAGTACACTGTTCATAAGCACCATCTAAACAAATCTAACTTAACAGAACATACAAGCATATAAACTAAAGCATACTTGTAGCATGTAGGTGGCTAATGTGACCTTATCCTCATCTGCACAACTGATGGCTCGGAAGATCTTTTTATCTCCTCATCCAGCTTTCTGCCAACAATGGATCGCTCTCCCCCTTGAAAGAGGGTGGTAGCATCCTCTTAAATTTCTCCATGATGGAAGGTCCACTAGGGTCCTGAGCTGGTACTGAGCCTGCTACATCCAACAACAAATAATACAATTCAACACAACATCATACAATTAAATAAAATAGACTACACTTGCATTAATTATGCTAACCTGGGCCTCCAACTGTGCCTGGAGTGCAGCCTGAGTATGAGCCTGCGTCTGCATGGCTTGCACCAGACCTTGCATGAATACTCCATAATCCACAGGCGGTGGTGGGGGACGTACAGGACCCTGAGGTGCCGGGGCCTGCTGCTCCGCCGCTCCTCACGTCTCGGCTCGTCCTCTCGGGCCGGCGCTCCGCCACGCCTACCTCTCGAAGCCATGGCTACAATGAATTTCAGCCACTTAGAGCTACGTTAATTTATTTCCTAACCATTTTCTTATCTATTTTTCATCATTATTAATCAATTCTACACATGTGGACATTCCTATGTAGACTTAGCATGTAGTGAAGATGATGACTCATGTATACTTATGTATAATCTCAATCGGTCGCTTGATACCAATCCCTGTGACGGACCTCATTATACCGGTAGGGTTATACCAACCCACGTCGAGTTAAGTGAACGTTATCCGTGGGTCATACCCAACAATAACATACGATTGAGATACACACAAATATAAATACAGAGAGTAGCGGAAGTAAAAGAACCATGTCTTTCATTCATCTCATCATCCACATTTAACATACATGATTCATGAAACAATTTAAAGAACTAAGTCCACTTAATCCACATAAAAGAAGTGTCAAATAAAATAAATAGTTTGTCCACAAATCCTTAATAGTTCTATTACAATGCCTTGTTACATACAATGGAAGCAAAAGTCACTCTACAACTCCGTCAAGCTACTCCCCGCGCTCGAAGTCGCTCTCCACGGTCTCCTCGAAAGGTGTATCACCTACTAAACCTGTAAGCCGAAACAAGTAATGAGTCTAAAAGACTCAGCAAATAACACCACACATATCATACATGCACATATCATAGCCGGTTTTTATCCCAGTCACAAGACAAAACATGTAGCATGGTGGACATCAATAAGAGACAACCTATTATGGTACTTACCAAAGTAAACACATGGTTCATGATTTCAGATTTTTCCAAAATAAAACGTCATATTACATGCTTCCTACTTATTCCTCACATAAAGGGTTTTTACCTCCAATAAGCAAAACATGAGAGCAACCAAACATGTTGTGCTTACATACATGAAATGAGACCTTCCTATGATGATTTCTACACATTCTTACATATCGTTTTATACACTTTTAGCTTGCTGTTTTGGCAAGAATTAGAAGATCACAACAAATCACATGAGAGCTACAATCTCAATTAACTATATCATAGTGGTGTTTAAACATGGAAACATTTACACATAAGTAAGAATGCTACTAGCATGGATTCTACGCATTTGTACACATGTAAAGCATTTTCATAACTACGATTAGGTTGCTGTTATGACACAAGTTTAACATTAACATATCATGGATTACCATTTCATCATCTAATACATTGGTTTCACATGGTTGCACAATTTCCTCATTCACATAGTTCACTTTTCACACATTTCACATTTACACGTATTCACACTACACAATTTACACATGATCACATTCACATTTCACATTTCACATTTTACACTTAGTGCCGTGACACATAGTCCAAACCACCATTAGAAGGACACATACACATCAGATACACATAGACGCCACCTAGGCAATACAGTGACGACTCTTGGACTGCACAGACTGGGAGAACAAGTCTCCACCCTAACCAGTGGTACTTGTCCACCTCCAGGATTTCATCCTAATGCCCTTAGGATCTTAACACATTGAACCTCCCATGGGGACATTTCCGGTATGGTTTCACACGGCCCTCTATGGAAGCAATGTCACACTGGCACAGTCTTACACATTCACATACCGATTTTTAACTACATATTTACACATGGCGCACACATCTTTACATTCTCTCATTCACACACATGGCTCTGTTTTCCTAACATGATACTACAGATGACAGAGATTACACATTCAGTAAGTTGCATAAATCAGGTTGCACGCGCATTTCAAATCATTTTCACAATAGCATGCATTATTCACATATTTTCGCATGAAGTTTCATATTGCATTCTACGGTTGTCCAAACAGCCTGAAAATTTAACCACAAGCTGATTACAGGTTTATGACCTCACATGCAAAATTTCACGTTTTTATGACTCATAATGCAATTACAAAAAGTAGATATCATTCCTCATATCATTCGCAATTCATTTATCATGGCACACCACATGAATATTCAGTTTAACAGTTCGTAGCCCTGAACCCAACATACACAACACCACAGGAAATTTCCCCGGATTTATTACACAACACACAATTACAGGAGATTTTACAAGACCTACGCATGTTTTCTAATTCCATCTCTGAATTTCAGTAAATCATGTGAGCATGGAGAAATTCCCAGAAATTCAAAGCACAAACTGAATCACCCACTCATGGTCTAACAAAATTAGGGCATCCAAATTTCCCACGGATCATTAGAATAGTGGGGAAAACATACATGGCTATTTCTTCCACATGCATTTCAATAAACTAATAAACTCTACCATCCACAAAATATGCAAAATCATTCTCCCACACACCACATTAACTAGGGTACATAGCATATAGGAGTTACATTATATCCTCATCGCGGAAACACATCGAAATTAGTCATATAGAAGGAGAGATCACCTTACTGTTCTGTCCTGACGAACTTAACGGCATACTCGGCTGTTAATGGAGCTTAACGACAACATGTTGGCCGTTAATGAATCTTGATGACAAGGGATCTTGCCGTCAAGTTCAGGTCTCTGCAAGAATGTAGACCCGAGCTCCAAACACAAGAAGAATGGGGGATCTAGGACACGAGGAAAAATGTGTAAAAATAAGAAAACCCTACTAGACACCTACATGGACGATGTGTATAGGTTACTTGCCTCTGAAAATACTCCAAAGGGATCTAGGGTTCGTAGAAGCTCTCCTTGGGCAGTCCCAAGAAGCCTCCAGAAACGTCCTCCTCCGAGTTCTTGATCAGTCTCCTCAGCAAGCCAAGGTCGGAAACTCTTCCTCGATGTTCCAGCTACCTCCTTGTTGCAGTAGAACGCCGGGAACACCTTCACACTGATGGATCCGAGCTTGCAAAGTCCAGCTTTTCTCACATACCAGAGCTAGGTTTTTTTTTTCTTCTCCTCTTTGCAAAGAGTCAAAGAGAGCTCTGGGGTTTGCAAGGGGAGGTTGGTTTAAAGGAGAGTGGTCTCTCCTTTCCCGCAGGGTGATGTGAGGCCTTCACACCAGTTGGGACAGCTCCCCAATGGCTGGGGTTGCTTGTCCCCGAAAATTCGGGCTCTGCGTGCATGCATGTCAGAGATTTTAATGTCCATATCAATGGACGTTGACTTAAGCATTGGCGTCCATCAAGGTGGACGTTGACTCAGCATGGGCGTCCATCTATGTGGACGCCAATAGGGTCCTTCGGCCAGAACTCAAAACATGCAGAAACCATGCTTACTTATATACATATACATGCCATACATATGTATTATTATGTACAACTACCACCATGTAATTCATACATTATTTACAACTAATTATACACATGCACACATAAGTATACTAGTTAATACATACGTAGATATGTACATCTATGCATACACAAACATGAATTATTTACACGAAATAAAATAATGCAATGAAATTCGAGGGCCTTACACTGAATGCCCATGCACTTATAATTTCCGCCCAGGAGGAACCGTTTTCTAGCATACGAAGCCCAGAAGGAAGAACCATGGTAAACATTCCAGATATATTTCACCGCCAAAGCAACTTGCACCTGTTTATAATTACGCACACCCAACCCCCCTTCTGCTGTAGGCCGCTGAATGGAAGACCAAGCTACCCAATGGCGTCTTCTCATTACATCAGTACAATTCCAAACAAAAGCAGCGCAAGATTTTTCATTGTAATTAATAACACTAATGGGAATGGAAGAAGAGGAAGCCAAGTAAATCGGAATGGAGGCCAGCACCGAGTTGATCAAAGTAACTCTCCCAGCCTGAGAGATAAATCTGGGTTTCCAGGAGGCCATTCTACCATTTATTTTCTGAATTATCAGATTAAAATCTGAAGCAAGACTTCTTCCAGGATGCAAAGGAGCACCAAGATAGACCAAGGGACCTCTTTGCCTAATGAACCCAGTCTTCGCTTTAATCCTGTTAACCGCCTGAACATGAGCCTTTTCCGATATCATGAAGCTACTTTTGGCAGAATTTATATGCTGACCCGAGGAAGAGGAATATCTGTCAAGGAAATAAATAAATCTCTTCACATTATCGATCCCCCCATTAATAAAGACAAGAGTATCATCAACATACAGAAGGTGGGAGATCGGTGGGCAACGTCTAGGACCCACATAAGGATGTAAGTAGCCCGTATAAACTAGATTCTTGATACCTCTGCGAGAGCTTCTTCATAATGATGAAGAGGGCTGGGGCTAGAGGATCACCTTGCCTTAGACCCCTTGTGGAGTGAAAATAACCTGCCAGCGAGCCATTGAATAAAAAGAAAACCAACAGTACTAATCACATACCAATATAGAGAGATAAACCTGTTAGAAAAGCCAAAATCCTCAACACCACAAAGAGGAAGTCCCATTCCACACTATCATAAGCTTTCATGATGTCAAGTTAAATAGCACATTGTGACCTCTAACCCTCCTGCCTATGTCTTTCACTAGTTGTCTAGCAAGGGAAATATTATCCAGGATAAATCTGCCTTTAACGAATGCTCCTTGCACATCAGATATAATTTGAGGTAAGATATTGACCAATCTTTCACAAAAAATCCTGGACACAATTTTATAGCAAAAGTTGCACAAGCTGATCGGTCTATAATCCCTAAAAGAAGAAGGGCTATCAGTCTTGGGGACCAAACCAATCAAAGAGGAAGTCACCCCTCCAGACATGGGAAACCCATTAAAAAAACCAATAACCGCATCAGATACCTCCTTATGAATTACATCCCAGCAAGAAGTGTAGAAGTAACCAGTGAACCCATCAGGACCTGGGGCACTGTTGGCGTTCAAGCTCCAGACTGCCACTTTTATCTCTCCTTGGAAGGCACAACAGTGAGACTTGTATTCTGATCATCTGTAACTATATTGGGAATGACATGGAGGAAGGATTCATCAATGGAATGGATAGAGGATTGAAGTAGATTCCCAAAAAAGTAACATCCTCCTGCTTAAGAACCTCTTGGTCCTCACACCAAGTACCTGCCACCTTCAACCTGTGTATGCAATTGCGCCTTCTATTCCATTTGACCACTGCATGATAAAATGTAGTATTTTTATAACCATTTTCTAGCCATTGCATTCTAGCTTTTTGAGCCAAGTAGAGCTCCACAGTACTGATAGATTTTCTTAGGCTGGCATTAGCTACCCCCATAGCAGACCTGTTACCCGAGGAGGGATCAGCATCAAATGCCTGTTGGACAACCCTGGCCAGCTCTTCATCCCGAGTTAGATTGTCATTGATGTTACCAAAAGTTTGCTTATTCCAGATACGCAAAGCACTTTAACCGCCTTAAGCTTTAGGTGAAGAACCACAAAAGGGTTGTAATGCCATCCTGTAGGGGCCTCCCAGGCAGATTTTACAGTTTGCTTAAAGGATTCATGGGAGCACCACATGAACTGAAATATGAATCTGGCGGGTGGACGGTTTGTAGCAAGAAGAGATAGGAGGAGGGGGGCATGATCCGAAGGGCCTTTGGGAAGATGTCGAACTTGGAGAGCAGAATAAGTATCACCACAAGAAGAGTTGCATAAGAACCTATCCAACCTGGCCCTGACTGACCCAAGCCCCGTGAGGTTGTTGGACCAAGTAAAAGTTGAGCCAATGAACCCCATGTCCATCAAAGAAGCACCAGATATAAATGTATTAAAATCCATCATACTATTCAGGTTGACAGTAGAGCCACCTAGCTTCTCCGCAGGGAGGGAGACACAGTTAAAGTCACCCCCCACTAACCAAGGTGCTTTCACATTAAGAGAAAAAGTCTGCAACTCATCAAATAGTAGGCATCTTGTATATGCATGGTAACTAGCATACACAACGGTAATAAGAAGAAGAGCCATGTCGTCTTTAACCAGTAACATGGTGATATACTAATCAGAACACTGAACCATTTGAAAAGGAAAGTGCCGCAATAAGACCCATAATTTAGCATTCACTACTATTGCCAATAACTGAGTCCATGCCATGATATGCACGAACAGAATCTGCTCTATCCATAGGAACCATTGCTCTGCAATAGCCAGAAAATCCACATATTTTTATTGATATGTCTTCTAAGAGAACGCCTAGAGGCAAGGTTCGCAATGCCCCTAATATTCAATATAGAATGGAAGGGTTCATGAGGACAAGTAATCGGAGGAGGAACCCACTGCTACCTTCGCCTTGGAGCGAGTCCTGGTGCCCACCTTTTCTTTCTGGCCCTCCTTAGATTTGTAACCATAACAGGCATAAATTTGTTTTCCATATTCTAGAACAGCCATATTTTGAAGATCAGAATCGGAGGTTTAGAATGGAAATAGCAGGATTTGGCAAGACTTCTTCTTCTTCGGTGGGAAGCATCACCGGAGAGACCCCCCTGCCTGGTCATCCCCAGTTTCCGGCGCTTGAATAGAGGACTGGGACCCTGCAGACGAACCACGATAGGACTGACATGCAAACCATGCAACGTAGGCAATAGTTCGTCCTCCTGAACTCCCTGCATGCTAGGAACTTCCTCCACTTCCTGAACTCCTTGCAAGCTAGAGAACGTAACTTCAACAGTAACTCCTCTAGGACCCAGCCTCCCCTCCGAACTTGCACCATGCTTACCATGCAACGTGTTCTGCATGAGGCCAACCTCTTCCCGATCAACCATGATTTGATAAGGAGGCACAGATAACTCCGATGAAGAAACTCCTGTCACCATCACAGTGGGGTTGCCTTCCTTCACAGGTTGCACATTAGTATCCTGTATTTTATTTTTTTGGAAAAAAACGGTCCTCAGATATCAAGCTAGGAGAGTGCCCCCCCCCCCCCCCAGCGGGGGAGAGTGTTCTCACTCCACCAGCGATGGTCTGGGCCGGAAATAAATAGATGTCAAATACAAGAGCATCCGGGCGAACCTTACAGAAGACCGGGGAGGCTAGCCTAGCCGCAGGGAGGGTAGGCCAGTCTTGTCTAACATAGCAGAGCCCCTACAAGCCAGGGGTAACTTAGCTAAAGAGGAGTACACATGGTTTTCATTAATGGAACAAGCATAAGAAGCCAAGCCGTCAGCAACCTAATTCGCTTCTCTGAAAGTATGGCGAATGTGACTGTCATTTCTCTGGTAGATAGCAAGGATAGGCCGCCACCATCTTAAGCAATCCCAGCTAGGAGGGGATTGGTGGAAAGAGAGGTAACTAGAGTAGTAGAGTCAGAAAATGTCATAGAGATGTGGAAACCAAACTCTTCTGCCAGCTTGAGACCATCATGAAGAGCACGAACTTCAGCTTGGAGACTGTTACCGAAGCCATAGTGGAATGCAAAGGCCAGGAGGATATCACCATTCGAATTCCTAATACAACCGCCACCACCACTGGGACCTGGATTGCCTTTGGAGGCCCCGTCCACATTCACAAAGACCAGATATAGGAGGGATCCATCGAACAAGCCTCATCTTGGTTCTGCTAATAATGGGGTTCAGATGAAAAGAGCGCAAGGCAAGCAGCTAGGGCACATTAGGAGTATGCTTGAAAGTGACCTGCTTGAAGGCATGAGAGATCTGAAATTTAATGTTCTCTATGATGATAGTTTTGATCTGAAATTCTGGTTATAGCGCCTCGTGCATCGTTCCTTCTAAATCTCCCACGTGATAAGGATCATGCCATAGAGAGAAGTAAAGCCAAAGGGGGACGACATCTTAGCATTTTTGATAGCTCTCCAGCACCAGGAAGTGAATGCTCATGGGTGGAATCTGGAGGGGCTAGAAAAGGAGCAAACCAGCGCCAAAGAGGAGCAGCAATATCACTACTGGAGAAGAGGTGATCAATATCTTCCATCTGATGATTAATGCAGCAAGAGAATTTAGAAGGTAAGTAAAACCATATCAGAAATTCTGGAGTCAACAGGAATCGCCCTGTGCAATATTTTCCAGCAGAACAAAGCAGCCTTCTTGAGGAATAGGTGGTGCAGATCTTGGATAACGCAGGTCGATGAGTACCCCTTGGTCTTAAGATATTGTACGCAAACTTGGAGGAGAAATCACCATCTTTATTGGGAGACCAGATGCAACTATCCTTCTCATCAGAAAGAGTGATGTTGCCTAAACACTGAACCCCAGGCAGAAGCAACCACACATGGTGAGAGGGATCGCAGAGAGCCTCATGGACCAAAACATGGGGAGCGCTGGAGGGATCCTGCAAGAGTAACCGAAGAGGGCTTTTACCTGCCCAAATATCATAAAGAAATCCACACTCTTACCATTTTCCAAGATCCATCTGGTGTTATTGTCAATGGCGGCCTTTGCAGCGGTAAAGACTTGCTTAGGGAGATTGAACATAGGTGGAGAGTCCATCTTAGCATACCGAGCCCATAGAAAGTGCCATGGTAAATATTTCAAAGGTATTAGTAGCCATAGTGAGTTGCACATGCCATAAGCTACGTATTCCAAGCTGTCCTTCAGCAGTAGGCCGTTGGATTAGTATCCTGTATAGGAACAGAATGATCCACTAGATTCTCCTTCTGACACCAGACTTGACTGGCAGCAGCCGCACCACCTTGCTTTAGATTAAGATCCTTTTGCTGAGCCTGAGGACCAGTCGCCACCACTGAGTCCTTCAACTTCTTATGGCATTCAGACTCTGCATGCCCCAGCTTCTTATAGAAACCACAGACAGCAGGCACTCTATAATAATTTATCTTCTGCCAAAATCCATCCTGCCCACAGCCTATCCATATCCTCTCATGTCTGACCTTCGCAATATCCAGTTCGACACAGACAAACGCCTCCTGAGTCTGAGTGAGAGCTAGAGTTGGTTCATGGATTCTAAAGACTTGGCCGATATTCCCTGCAATAGACTTAGAAATCTTGGTAATAGAAGTTCACAAGAAGCATGGAAAACCGATCCAGATGGGCATAACTGTTGGGTCTGCATGGAAATCGAAGTGAGCATCCCACTTAAAGAATCTGAAGAGCAACCCTTTAATGTATAAACTCCTCCTCAAAAGGCCTTCAAGTAGTCCTCCTCTTCCTCAAACCAAAGTAAAAGATGACGAGGGTTTAGAACACTGACAATGAAGTCTACCTTAAGCCTCAGTCTTTGAGACAAACAAGATTTAAACTCAGGAATGGAGCTCCTACCATACGCACACCTCACTATGTCAGCCAAGTTGAGAGTAACAATGGACTTACCAACCTCTTCCCGTGATAAAAACACCACTAGTTCACCTGCATCTGTGAAACTCGACGGTTTGATTCCAATGGACACCACAGGAGGCGGTTTAGATTTAGCAATAATCTGAGCATAGAATCTTCACCCACAGAGGAAGCTTCCCCCGGAACAACCTGTGATGCCTCCCCGCCAATCACCGAAGACGCCATAGCACCACAAGAAGAGAACATCGTCGGCCCAAGGCCGGCGGCAGCCCCCAGCAAGCTCCTGGCTCACGAAAATCCCAGAGCCTCTCTCTCTAAAATCTAGAGAGAGGACGATCGCCAAGTTCTATTAACAGTAACCATGTGTTAATGTTATGTGAAAATAAGAAATGAAAGCATGTGATTATATGAATGCTCTCATGTTGGTGATTTCATGTTATAAATAACCATGTTTAGAATTTTTATATACATGTGTTAGTATAGTTTTGTTTAATAGACTTCATGTTTTATTATCATGTCATAATATGAGCATGTGTTAGATTAGTTGTTAAATTGCAAATAGTTAATGATTATGTGATAGTTAGTAAAGTGTAAAATTGTTAGAAAGCATGTGTGATAAGTAAATGGTTTGGACTTTTAAGTTGCTTGCTGAGTCTATTTTGTAGACTCACCCTCACTAAACATTTCAAGAGACTTAGAAGCCGAGGAGTTAGCAAGATCCGAAGAGGAGCGTGAAGAGTAGATTGATGATTCGAGTTATTTCTTAGTATTTGATGTAATTGTAATTTGAACTTTGGTCATTTGTACTTAGAAACTGGCTATATGTTTAGTGGAAGTATGTTATGTTATTTCTTTTCTGGGACTATATAGACTATGGTATGTGGTTTATAAAGTTGATGGAATAAGAGTTATTTAATTTCTGCTGCAATATTCCTTTCTATTTGTGTATATATCAGCCTATGTGACTATCGTTTGGGTTTTCTCCCCTGTAGTGACTTGCTCTCATCGAATGTGGGCTGGTATAACCGTATCGGGTGGAAGTGGGCCGTTACAAGAATTCTTCTATTTATTTTCTTCATAGTCATTAGTTAATTTGTTATTCATGCACTATTGTCATCAATTTTCATTTGATTAGTGGAGTTTATTTTAACATTTTGTCTCTATCTCCTTCTACTCTATATACTATCTCTCTCAATCTTTCTCTTTAATTTAGATTTATTTTGTGCACTTATTGTTAGCATGACTGTCACGTCCTAATTAAATGTCCATTAATTGGAAATGAAGAAAATAGGTAAAAGAAGTAGGACTTATGTTATTCTCATCTAACATCATTATAGCGGAAGTGTCATTACATAATAATCCTCAATACAGTCTATAAGAGGAGCAGAGAAAAGGAAACCTTTTTATTACATTTCATATTCAGAACACTAAAGAAAAGTAAAATGGTTAGATTCCTGAAGTTGGATGATCCACTCAGCACACTCCCCCCTTTAAGCATCACCCTCATCTTGATCACCTGAAATGGTAGGATTATGTGAGCTAACTAGCCCAGTAGTATTCAATTCTTCTAATCCAAAAGGATGAAGTTAACCAAAGACAGGATAAGAAGCTAAACTAATTGCAATGCTAGATATCAAGGATGGCTGAATGATCATATCAAACTGATAACAAATGTAAAATAGGAATACTGAATTATAATTGCATGATCAAGAATTCAGAATACAATCATACTCTGGTTCAATTGCACATTTCAATCATGATAAAAGAACATGATGACTAATCAAGCTTTATTGATGCAAGCCAAACATCCACAGATCCTTTATCGTCCCGTACGGCTGTAAACGAATTTGGGTGCTCCTCCCAGGACTGGACCAGCCCTATTTGCACAGGCATATATCTCAAATGAGTCCAGGGACACAATAGTTGCCATAACAAGTCATTCATAAGCAAATTTGGTACTCAAGTACTAAGCACTCATATAACCAAAGTTTATGAATTAAGGTCAACGAATATAGAAAGTTATAACCAATTAGAAACTAATTGTACTTGGAGACTTCAAGGATAATCCAAAGTAGAATATGGAAAACAACTGGATGACCTCTCTAGTGACATAATGGTAGAAACCCAAGAGAATGAAGGAGGCAACTTGCTAGGCTAACAGCATGAAGTATCAACAAGAGATTGATCAAGAACAAGTGCTGGAAGATTGGACAGGACAGTGTAAGTTGACAACTAGAAGGTGGCTGTCGACAGGTGCAGGTTTCCAGAACCACATTTTTGGAATCTGGGCAGTACCTATCGACAAGCCAGGGTTGGCTGTCGACAGGCCAGATCCATCTGTCGATAGGCAAGTGTTAATTGTCAACAGCTGGTGGGTTTTTCTGAAGTTTTGGGTTCTGGAAGCTTGAGGCCTATCGACAGGTGATCCCCATCTGTCGACAGCCGCAAGGTCAACTTCCAGAAGTGGATCTACAACCACTCTAAGGACCTTTTCAATGATACCTATGAATCCAAACATGAATAACAACAACTAGAAAGACTTGTTTACAGATCTAAATACTACTTCACATGATGGACAACATAAAACACGAGAAACACAACCTACACATGGGTGGCTAGAGACTTAGGAAAAAAACAAGTACTGGAAGAACAACTCATCTAAACAATGGTTACTTGCATTCAATAGGAAGACTTCTACAAATACACATGAGAACATGTTTGCAAGGGATGAACACATAGTTCTAAAGGTGTTTATGGAGTCAAAACAAGTGTGTAAGGATTTAAACACCTAAACAGGAGACTCCTTAGCACGATTAGAAAATAAGAATGGGAAAAGAAAGAAAGGATCCTACATGATTGGAAGGAGTAAAGATCCTTCTTTTCCTCAACATAGAAGTCTACAGCAACAGGAAGAAGAAATAGGAGAACTACATAGTAGTAGCTACAGTAGGTGCCGTTGTACAAGTAGTGTCACGTCCAAATAAATTAAACTATTTATCGGAAGTGACAGAATATAACACACACACGGAAAAGACACGATATCCATTCATAAAAGATAGCCTCATAAGTGTCTTATTACAAAAGTTTCCTCATTCAGATCTCATGAGGAACAGGTCAACAAAAACTAATACATCAATTTACTATGCTAAACACTATTGAAAACCAGCGTATTAGCTCCTTGTAGATTGGTAGTTCACTCAGCACACTTTCCCCCTTAATCATTCATTCCATCTGGATTACCTGAAAAATAGAATTCTGTGAGCTAACTAGCTCAGTAGGATTCAAGTCTATAATCAAGGAGATCAAGATACAAGGTAAGTGACAAGAAGTTATACATGTAACCATGCTTTTGCAAACTAAACTGAGATTGCTATCTGACACTAGATAGCAAAGTATGGAATAATGAACTCAAGATTCAAGGATTCATAGTAACATTCACGAATTGTATTGAACTCATATGAACACACAATAAAATGAAATGATGACCAATCAAACACTTAATGATGCTATGCCAACACTCCACTAATCCTTTATCGTTCCGCGCGGCCACTTAAACGAATTTGGGTGCTCCTCCGGGACTGGACTAGCCCTTATTTGCCAAGCATAAACTCTTAGATTGAGTCCAAGACTCTCAATTGTCATCACCACACTCTTACTTTGTAATGAATCAAGAAAATACAAAGGTTTTACTCATAATCACTCAAGGTTTACATACAGGAACAAGGAACTTGATTTCGACATTGATTTTCTCGAAATGAGAATCTCACAAAGGCAATTATGTTCGGAACTTGTAGTAATAACTCAAGGTGACAAGAAGGTTAACTTGACTGGTTTAATGGGTGTTTTGGTAGTAAAATACATAATCTAAAGGTAGAATAACAAGTAGGACAAAGGAGTATAATTTTCATGAAAAACGGAGTCAAAACAAGGCTGGAACATAGTTCAGTCATGACCTGTCGACAGGCTGATTGCTGTCGACAGGGCTGCCCTGCCAGAGCTGGGTTTTCAGCTCTGTGTGTACCTGTCGACAGCAAGCCTGGGCCTGTCGACAGGTACACTCAGGCTGAAGGTCCTGGGTTCTGGCCAGGGGTCCTGTCGACAGGCAGACCTTCGTCTGTCGACAGGGGCTATGAAATCTGTATAAAAGCCATTCCATTTGACCTCCATGGATCTATAAAGTTACTCTAATGTCCTAACATGATTTGAACCCTATACAAGTGTGGTTTCAAATATAAAACTCATGGAAACATGATCTGAAAACTGAAGATCATGAGACTTAATTACAAGGGTGTTCTAGCTAAAGGTGAACTCAACGGGATAATAAGAGTTTTCTTCTTTGAACTCTTTTCTCCTCATCCTCTCCTTTGATCTTATATGAATTGAACTAACCTAAGAGTCTTATCACTTCTCAACACATCAGGTTAGCTAAAAGTACAAAACCGTT
The DNA here is from genome assembly GCA_014218235.1 of Colocasia esculenta. Classification (NCBI taxonomy): domain Eukaryota; kingdom Viridiplantae; phylum Streptophyta; class Magnoliopsida; order Alismatales; family Araceae; genus Colocasia; species Colocasia esculenta. The sequence continues at coordinate 21,906 of JACBKR010000171.1, forward strand.
GAGGTTCTATCTAATCTAAACAATAGAATCAACACTCTAAATTGGGTTGAATTGTTCGAAGACAACAAGATGTAGATACTTGTGACTTGAGGATCAATTAAAACATGATGTAATGTTGATTTTCTATCATGAACATATTTCCTAAACTTCGACAACATATGATCAATATCAACTTTCCAGATTTCACAATGGTGAATTTTCACACTGGAAGAATGGCATGCTTAGAATTCTTCATACCACTAATCAGAGGATCCAAGGGAATAGTAGAAGAAATTGGAAAGATCAAGAGAAGAATCCTACCTGTTTGAAGTGAGTGTGTGATCCTTTACTCAGAAATCCTCAGAAATAAGAGAAAGAAAATTGCACACTTGCACGTATTGTGATCTTAGTAGTTGCTCTACAGTATTGAGTAGGTGAGCCTTCGTAGACCCGTTTGCATCAACACATAGCAGTAGCTTGAACAGAGCAAGACATATACGAGAAGAAGCCAAATGCTTCTGCTATACCCTCACTCAGATTTTCTTCAGAAGCACAACAGCATTAGAAGAAGACTAGAAAATGTTTACGTAGCAATCTGGGGGTTATTTATAACCAAGGGTGTTGCCATGCACAATGGCACCCACCCACCCAGGTGGCACAGTAAAACTCCTCTAACTTTTACCATTGACACGTTTGGCATGCACTTACCCCTGCCCAACACTTAGGTAAAATCGTGTCACCCATCCCTCCCTATGGGGTGGCTCTCTCAGGGTCCTCCACGTAGCCCACTGAAATTTACCTAGAAAACCCATTGCGTAATTCCCCCAAAATTCAACTGGCCATTTGTTTCTTGAAGAAACTTACCCAAAACATATCTGATTGCCATGAAATTTTGACCATAGACTAAGATAATATTTTTACTAATTGTGGTGATTTTTAATTAATTTTAGATTTTAGTTTACACTAGGTGAAAAATCACCCGAAAAATGGTCGCGTTGACTGTACCCTGAAATCCGTACGTCGAAAATTCAGATAATTGTATATTAAATTTCTCCACATTTTTCTGGAAATTATGATGTTCTCGGATTTTTATTTCGATGTTGTTTTTCGGTATCGCTCTGTGGAGGCACGCATTTGAGGTGCGACACTGGGATAATGTTCATTACCCCTAACTATGTCTATCATCAAATTTTCATATTTTATAATAACCCTAAGGTATTTTAACTCAATTACTTCTATTTCTGGTATTTAACTCAATTACTTCTATTTTCTCATTATTTTAAAATTTCTGGGGCGTTACAACTAGCAACAATAGGAATCACAGAAAACACTGCAGCACCTATGGCAGAAGCAGCAGAAACTCCAACAGCAACAGCTCTAGCAGCAAGGAGCAGGAGAGAAGCAGGTGCAAGAAGTGGAAAAATTCGCACGATAGGTAAAGGGTGGTTTTTTATAACTCTCCAAATTTCCATGCACGATGGCACGTCAACCCCCCATGTGTTACAGTAAAAACCATTTGGTTTTTACAGCTTACATGTTTACCATGCAAGCCTCAAAGCTTACACATAAGGTATAAACGTGTAAGTTTTCTATCCCATGTGAAGTGGCTTACATAGCTCCCAACACGTAAGCAACAATTATTCCAAGAAAATAGTTACTGTAATTAAGCAAAAATTCAACTGGCCCATTTGACCCTATGTTTGTGTGTCCAAATGGTGTGCATTCATGTTAAAATTTCAACTCTAAGCTAATGGAAAGTGTTATTGTAATTGTAACATAGGTCGGCTCAGGCCGAGGTGACCTCTGAGGTGCTTCTCGTCGAAGAGTGAGTCGAGACGACCAAGCCGATGAATCCCATCTGAGGCGCACTTGGCTGACGTGTGACGCTGGTTCCGAGCTCCTGAACTAACTTGCAAAGCCCGTTGAGAGGCCTCGGTGGAGAGACACTCCGACGCTCTTGTCAGTCTCTAGTCGAGCAGAATGGCCTAGCCTGAGGTAGAACAACGTACCTGCGCCTATGGAGTGTCTGCCTCTTATATAGTGTTAGGACACCTGTGTATGAGCTGGACGACCCCGCCAATCTCGTTGTGGGGTTTCCGTGATGATCGCCGGATTGGATGTCGCCACTGCCCTGCCAGGTCATCGCGACCGTGGTCTTAATAACTGCAGTTATCAGCCCCATAACCGTCAGACCCTGCCTTATTTGCCTCGTCTGCCATGTGAGGGATTATTCGGGGCACGCGCGAGCACGCCGAGCACCAGGTCCGCCCTGTCCGAGCCAAGAGATCACCCTCTACCGAGCTCTTATCTTGTCGCCGATCTGGTCAACGCTCTGGGGAACTAGTGATCATGCCGAGTCCACGTTAGCTATGTCTGAGATGAAAGAGTTCATGGCCGAGCATAAAATGGCCCAGAAGATGGCCCGGGGCGTGAAGCTAGTCGGATACCTCCGACCTGACTTGTCAGATAGCCAGCTCTCCCTTGCCAATATAAGGAGGTCGGCCTGTGTCCTTGATGAGGTCGGCCAAGCCGAATCGACCTACCAAGATATACCCATGTCATTGGCCTCCCAGGTTCGCATCGGACTACGAACGTGGGTCAAGGTGAATCTGATGTATTTTTTTGCCAGAAGTTCACATGTGGCCACATGACTATGTCAGCCCACGTGGATCATATGATGTCACCTTCAGTCAGACGCCTCCCTGCCACGAAGTCATATCACGACATTGTCAGAGCCTCCTACGCCGTGCTACCGCTTCGTCTGCTGTACGGCAATGTCAACCGTCACAATGCTTCCTTGGCTCCCGCGCGCCATCATGGCGCTTCTCGCCGCCCACGCCGATCGGAATTCGAGGCGGAGCTCGGCGGCCAATCCAATAACGCCATGCGTCAGATCTGAACCGCCATTCACAGCCGATGATTATTCCCTGTTGGATATGACTGGCCCTCCGACACTATAAATAGCAGGGTCTCCTGCCGAAAAACTGCCCTTGCTTTCACATGCGAGCACCTCTCAGACGATCAGCCGACGAGCCGACGTTCCTGATGACCTCCGAGCTATTGTTCAAGTGCTTGTTTGCTTGCTTCTTCCCTTCAGAGGTAAGCCATGAGCTCTACCTCGTACAGTCCTTCTCCTTCCTCGTCTGGAGTTCTCCTTCGAGAGCTTCACTGCTTCGGATCCTTCCAAAGCGGACTCCCCCCGTCCTCTGGAAAGGACGGCTATGGAGGGTGCTCGGCCCAATGCTCAGGCGTCAGATCATGCCCAGGAGTCTTTCGACTGGAGGTCGGTCCTGGTGACTATGTTCCCAGATAGCCTTCCTCTCACACCTCGGGATCTCATCGTCAAGCCGACACGGTAGTCGACGCTCAGTGCGAGATCGATGAAGAGACCTTACAATGGATGAGGAATCATCCAGGTCTTGTCTTCCCCGAGGACTTTACCGTCTACTCTTCCAAACAACTTCATGCCCATTATTCATGACGAGGGAGTTTGCATCTACTCCGAGGCAATCCGAACAGGCTTCCGTCTGCACCTCCATCCCTTCATTATTCTTCTTCTCGTCAAGTTGGGAGTCGCTCCATCAGTTCTGACCCCAAATTCTTGGAGGTCGGTTGTCGGCTTCCTAGCTGTCTGTGCCATGGCCATGGTCCTTCCGACCTCGCGCCTATTCTTTCACTGCTTCTCCATAAAAGCCTTCAGAGATGGTTGTACTTCGCAGCCTGGTCAGGTCAGCAATTTCTTGGTCGAATGCCTTCCTCTATCCACAACTGGAAGAGGAGCTTCATTTTTGTTCATTCTCGGTTTGAGTGGCCCTTCCCGACCACCTGGTCAGCCGTAAACCTCCGTGACACAACCTTCTGCCCACCAATCTTGTTGCCTCCAAGCTCTCAGAGTTTGAGTCTCTACAGGCGGTGGAGCCTCCCGACCTACTCGAGCCTTCCGAGAAGCTGTTCAAGCTTATAGCCGAGGCCAGCCGAGGCCTAACTTATTTTCGATGTTCTTTCTCTAGTCATCGTCTGATCTTTTCTACTAACTGGTCGACCTTCTCTCACAGTGATGGCCGACAAGGGCAAGTCAGTGCCATCTGTGAGGGCGAGGAGTACCGTCCCCTTCTCTAAGATGGCCACGCGCGAGCTTATGTCAAGAATAAAGAAGAGTGTCAGTCGAGGGCGAAGCGCGGCTGACCAGCCGAGACCGACATACTGGCTGCTGCTCGTCGCACTCGGCCCCGCAGTTAGATAGGATGGTGCCCTCCAAACATTCTTGGCCTGTCCCAGCATCGACCGAGGTCACTGCCTCAGGTTCCTCTCTCTCGACGTCGCCCAATCAGTGGAAGGAACTTAGCGTCACGGAGTGGGGCCGACAAGCGGTACCAGTTGGAGTCAAAGCCCATTCATTGGCCCAGAAATCCAATGAGGTCATTGACGACTTCGACAGGGCAACTCAAGAGCAGCTGGCATCTTTTGGGACGCTTCTGCTCCAGGTTGAATCCTCCCGGGCCTCCGCCAAGGTGCGTGTAACCAAGGCCGAGGCCAAACTCGAGGCTGGAAGGAAGTTGAGAGCCGAGGAGGCCGAGAAGGCAGACAGGCTGCTCCAGGATGAGAAGAAGGCCCTCAAGGCAGAGCTGGAGGCTCATGAGGAGACAATAGCCGAGACTGCGAGACTAGTGGCCGAGGAGCGAAAGAACGCAATCAACGACGCCATTGCCGACTATCGGGAGTCTAACAAGCTTAAAGCCGAGGTTGTCAAGCTCTTCAAGCAAGGATACGACTTCTGCCTCAAACATGTTCGGAAACACTTCTTGAACATTGACGTTTCCAAGGTCGTACTCAATGGGGAAGATGACGAAGAGACAGGTGCCGACGATAGAGACGAGAGCATCGCTGCTATCATCCATGACGCGCTAGCCACTGCTATCGAGGAAATCTTCGAGGCCGCTGCCGATGACATCATAGCCGGTCAGCCAGCAGTGCCCGACGAGGAGACTCATGTCGGCACTGACGTCGTCGTGGACTAGATTTCACGTGTACATGGCGCTTCGCTGCACGCTGTACTTCTCTCTTTATCAATAGAATAGCAACTTTTTGTCATCGGTCGCATGTGTTTGTCGTCGTTCAATCTGAGAACTGGTCTTTCGAACGGTTTTTAATACCGAGGTCATACAACCACAGGCTATTACTGTTCTATCCTGATGAGCATAGCCTTCTGGTATGTCGGAGTTTAACGAGTTCCGAAGCGAACTCGTCTTCAGCTCACGTCAGACATCACTCAGTTCTTGACGAGTGCCTAAACGACCTCGTTCAGCGAACTACGACGACTTCACGTGTGCCGAAGCGACCACGCCTTCAATTTGTGTTGGACGTCGTCTCTCAGTTTCTGAAGAGTGCCTAAGCGACCTCGTCCAACGGACTACGATGACTTCACATGTGCCAAAGCTACCACGCCTTCAATTCGTGTCGGACGTCGTCTCTCAGTTTCTAAATAGTGCCTAAGCGACCTCGTCCAGTGAACTACGACGTCCACGTCTTGTGGGCTGAAGCGACCACGTCTCATTTCTCGTCAGGCATCGTCTCTCAGTTCCTGAAGAGTGCCTAAGCGACCTCGTTCAGCGAACTATGACGTCTGCGTCTCACGTGTGCCGAAGCGAACGTCTTTAATTCACATTGGACGTCATCTCTCAGTTCCTGACGAGTGCCTAAGCAACCTCGTTCAGTGAACTACGACGTCCACATATCTTGTCCTATTCTCTTGTTGTCGGGATCAACCGAGTGTCCACGAGATAACAAATTATGATGCCATAATGCGATTGGCCGAGTTTCGACTTTTCAATCACAGTCAAATCATGCACTTTCAAAAGAAATATGACTTCATTGATAAATTACAACAAATAGAGCAGGTTCCTAGCGCATCCGACCTGTCGACCATAATGATGGCTCACACCTGAGGTCTTTTATCGCACAATATGGGTTTTCGATTTAGTGTACGCATAAACGCTATTACATAATAAAGAAGATGATGCTCTAAGCGACTTGTCATTTCCTCTTTTTGACTGTTCTATGGAAATTATTGTCTGGGTGACCTTATACACCTCTGGTCGGCCCCCTGCCGTTCATAGATAATGCCTCAGGGGCTTCTTAATGTCCACACTTAGTTGAGTTCATCTAACGAGGTGTAGGGAAAGCCGCACTGACCTTTAGTACCGTCTTCCCACAGACGGCGCCAATGTTACTGTAATTGTAACATAGGTTGGCTCAGGCCGAGGTGACCTCTGAGGTGCTTCTCTCCGAAGAGTGAGCTGAGACGACTAAGCCGATGAATCCCATCTGAGGCGCACTTGGCCAACATGTGATGCTTGTTTCGAGCTCCCGAACTGACCTGCAAAGCCCGCCGAGAGGCCTCGGCAGGGAGACACTCCGACGCTCTTGTCAGTCGCTAGTTGAGCAGAATGGCCTAGCCTAGGGTAGAACAGCATACCGACGCCTGTGGAATGTCTGCCTCTTATATAGTGTTAGGACACCTGTGTATGAGCTGGACGACCCTGCCAATCTCGCTGGGGGGTTTCCGTGATGATCGCCGGATTGGATGTCGCCACCGCCCTGCCAAGTCATCGCGACTGTGGTCTTAATAGCCGCAGTTATTGGTCCCGTAACCGTCAGACCCTGCCTTATTTGCCTCGTCTGCCACGTGAGGAACGATTCGGGGCACGGGCGAGCACGCCAGGCACCAGGTCGGCCCTGTCCGAGCTGAGAGATCACCCTCCACCGAGCTTCTATTTGTCGCCGATCTGGTCAACGCTCTGGGGAACTAGTGATCATGCCGAGTCCACGTCGGCTATGTCCGAGACAAAAGAGTTCACAGCCGAGCATAAAATGGCCCAGAAGATGGCCCGGAGCATGAAGCTGGTCGGATACCTCCGACCTGACTTGTCGGATAGCCAACTCTCCCTTGTCAATACTAGGAGGTCGGTCTGTGTCCTTGATGAGGTCGGCCAAGCCGAACCGACCTACCGGGATATACCCGTGTCAGAAAGGTTTTACAAATTGTGGTGATTTTAGTTTAATTTTTAGAATTTATTTTTCACCTAGTAAAAATTGCTCAAAAAATAGTTACGTCGACTTAATCTCGAAACCGGCACGTCAACAATTCCAGATATTTACATTCCCGATATCAGCACATTTTTCTGGAATGGTGTTCTCGGATTTCTTTTTCGTTACAGAATTCCAGTGTCGCCCTGTCGGAGCGTGCACCTCTAAGTATGACACTGGAATAACATTTATTATTATCAATTAATCCTAAATTAAAGTTAATTATATCTCATGATAGTAGTTATGTTTAATAATCAAATTATTCATATTTTCTAGTAAATAAAATTTTTCAGGGCGTTACAATTACCACCTTATTTTCTTAAATAAAAATCCAACGTTTTCAACTCTAAATCTATTTTCCTGGGATATGACTTGGTTCTCATCACTTAACTATTGCTAAATTATTTAATGTAGGCCAGTTAATTAGATTGTTAGCCATGTGTTTAATGAGGCATTTGTGGGCTATCATGCATCCATCTTCTCATGTTGCCTATGCATGTCAAGATTCATAGAGGCTAACATGTAACACTGAGAAATGCTTAAGTCTTCCTTATACTTCGTATAGCGAGCAATCTCATCCTCGCTAGCCCCTTCTACTAGCTCAAGCATGTTCTCATCGAGGACATGCGATTTTCTCCGATTTGAGAACAATTCTCAAATTTTGGATCCAATCTGCATAATTGGACTAGTGAGACGATTGACATCTAATATGTCATAGAGTGGGTTTGCAAGCGACATATTTCTAAAAACAAAGATGCAACATAAAATTACTAACATGCAGACTTTTGGATTTTTTAGGAAATTAAAACATTGACTTTTATCTTAATTTACTCCCACTATTTTCTTGCAAGACACATGACATCCGCAAGCATGTGAATCGGAAGTTTCTGGAAAACTTCTAGCAGGGATTGCAATCCAATTGGTGCCTTGGCATGACCTCGAGGGACTCGATCACTCTCATTAAGCCCAAAAGGTAGGCAACTCTTACCAATCACAACTCAACCTCCGAATTATCAGAGCTCAGATGGACTTCGCCAACCATGATTATCAGTTAAGTCAACACCATCATTACATGATGAGTTTGATTCGGCGATACGCTCCCGAGGGACTCGGGTAAGCATATCATGTCCTCAAGTCATCGATGACATCTCTATGTCATGGGGCGGATATCAAATCCCAACATAGGTGAGCCTAAAGTGACTCTGCCAACTCAATCCATATCAAAAAAAGACGTCTGCCCTATCATGATGGAAGGCACGTGGGTCAATCATATTACCTCATGCTTACCAACTTAATATATTATTAACAGAGGGGTTTTGGCTTTTTCATTGGTCTCATAGCTAAATAATATGCATCACCACACATATATTTACAATATTTACATGACATTCAAATATGTACCTAGTAGGTATAGAAATGAATATATATATATAATATAATAACATCGGTGATCATGGACGAATTAATGCATGATCAAGATTCAAGACCGAGCCTTAAGACTTGATCACAATACCCTATGTGTGACTTTGGCGCAACTATGCACGGTGATCTTCCTTCTCATGCTCGTTAATCTTACTGGCCACTTAACGCTCCCATTGCACCTTCTCTAGTCATTTCAAGTAATTTACAAAAATTACAAATAACTATAGGCATGTAGGCCCAAAAATGTACATTTTATTTAATTACTAAATCTTGATCACATCAAGGGGAGGTACACAATCAGAGGGAGGTAGAAGTACACAATGACTTTAATGAGAGAGAGTAGGAGGCTCGCAGGCACCAAAGAGTCACCATTCACGAACATACAAGCATCACATAATGGTCCATGATCATCCACCCACATTTTACACATCACATGTATATTGTAAGCTACTAGAAATTAATTAAACACTTTATTTAATAAATAATTAGATTAACTCTTAATATATTAACTTTGTATTAATACTTAATCCCAATTCTATGTTTTCCAACATGGAACTTGTCGCAGAATGAGAAAGATATGTATGCACTGGATTGTCTTGGCGACATTTAGAGTTGTCGCTCAAACTTAGCGATAATATCATTAATCGTCAGGAACACTTCAGGCTATTGAGTCCCTAGGTTTTGATGATGTCATATTAAAATATAAAATGAGAAGACAGATGACATATATCAATTATTTTGTAGGTACAACTCAACGGGATCATCAAAGAACAATGAGAATTGTCAGATAAGGTCGACACTACCGGAACATAGGTCGACACTAGAGGACTATGGATGTTGATGTGAAAGGTTTGAGATCAAGTCAAACCAACACTACTCAGAGAGAGTATGTCAGCACCAGAGTTGTCTTTAGTTTATTCCAAGAAGGTGAGACACTAATCGTGTCGACACTGTGTGGTGATAAGGTCGACACTAAGCAAGGGTAGAATTCACTATGAGGAAAGATGAAACTAAGGTCGACACTAGCTGTGTATGAGGTTGACGCCAACAATCTATCAGATCAACTCAGAAGGAAGTACAAGCAGATATCTTGGAGATATCAGGTTTGACATATGGATGAGAAATCAGAAAAGAGTGCCTCTCTTTGAATTGAAGTGAGTGGTGTCGACACTAGAGTCTGGTAGTGTCGACACTAGGACACTTAGAATTTCTCTGAATGCGAAGGTCATCAAAGGCATGTGATCCAAAGCCTACCACATGGGATATTCTCTGTCCATGTCAGATGCTCTAGAAGGCACCGATTCTTGGCGGCAAAAAGATTCTCCATTTCTGGGCGAATCGGTTGAGGGGCCCACGACACACAAAATCTGCGCAATCAGGTAAAAAGAGCTCCAGTTCAAAAAAGTAGTGAGCACACATTACGTGAAAGAAAAGGCGCTGAGAAGAGTGGAAAGGAAGAGTTAGGTTCTAAAGCAGCACTTCGACGCCATTTTTGAAGTAGGAGCTATGATCTGATGAAAGCGATGATGATTCAAGCAAGATCAGAAGATTCAAGAAGCGAATGCTGAGCCTTCAAGAATAGGGGATCGGGAATCTTCCTCATCCTTGATCTCTGCAAATTATTTGTGGCAGATTTCCGAAGGAATCATCAGATGGGAGACGAGTCCAAAATCTGGGAGAGATGCATACGAATTCAGATCAGACCAGGGAGTTTGATGAAATTGCCATATATTCCAGCAATTTTCCTTTTCATTATTTAAAACCTTCTTCTAAGCGTTTGAATTGTCTGCTATCTGCTTCTTGGTGAAGCAGATTGGATTGATCACTCATGGATTGTGATTGGATCAATTCAGGTGAAGTTGTGAATCAGGGATTATCATAGCTGTGTATCAGCTGATCTTTCAAGCTGTAAGCCAGCGGTTGTTTAGAAGCTGTGAATCAGCGGTTGTTTGAGATTTTCTATCAGGGTTTCTGATAGTGGTACCTCACTGATTTGGGGAGGGGTGGATGTAGGTCTTCTCGCTGGAGCTGAACCACCTTAAAATTCCTTGTTCTCTTGTGGTTGTGCTAATCTTGTTTTGTGTGTTTTGAGCATCTAATTCATAGAATTGAAATCAGATTTTTAAATTCTAATTCATGCTAAAAATTCTGAGGATTCTCTAATCACCACCCCCCCCTCTAGATAATCCTTCCATACCCAACATGTGGTATCAGAGCCTGAGCCTGGTTCTCCGATTTAATTGGTTTCACGACCAGGAGATAATTGTGTATGATGGAATCTAGAGGCTATATCGCAGAGGGTCACTCTGTGAAAGAGACCACCTTACTTTGATGGCACTAATTATGCGTATTGGAAAACTCGCATGCAGGTTTTCTTGCGAGCTCAAGATCATCAGTCTCGAGAGTGGTGAACAACGGACCTTATGAGCTGTCCGAGGACGAAGAGAAGTGGACTCCAGAGGAAATCAAAAAATCAAATGCAAATTGGAGTGCGATGAATATAATGTAGTGCTCACTGCATCCGACTGAATTTTCAAGAGTTTCATCATGCTCAAGCGCAAAAGAGATCTAGGATAGACTTATGGTAATCTATGAAGGCACATCAGAGGTAAAGGAAACTAAGGCCAATATGTTAATTTTTAATATGAAGCTTTTTGGATGAAACATGATGAAACTATTTCTGAGATGTATGGTAGATAACATTGTTAACAAATGGGCTGAAGAATCTAGGTAAAGTTTATTCTGATAAAGAACTAGTGAGAAAAATCTTAGATCCTTGACACCCATTTGGCATACTAAAGCAACTGTTATTGAAGAATCTAGAAACTTGTCCACAACACTGTTGATGAGTTAATAGGTTCCTTAATGACATATGAGTTGGGGTTGAAAAGAACTGAGGATATCTAGAAAGAAGAAACCTCTTGCTCTTAAAGCAAGTCCTAGCCCAAGGAGGCTACCGAAGATAGTGATTCATCCATTTCTGATAATGACTCAGGTGAGTTTGCCTTGATGACTAGAAAGTTTCTGAAAAAAGAAGGTAAGAATTTTCTTAAGAAGAAATCATACAACAACAATTTTTCAAAACCCAAGCAAATGCTAATAAAAAGACTGATAGAATTGTGTGTTACAATTGCAGGAATCCAGGACATTTCAAGTCCGAATGTCCTGAAGTTCAGAAGAAGACTCGGCCCAGATGGAAAAAAAACAAGCAAAAGGCTATGGTTGGTACCTGGAGTGAAGAAGAAGATGATGAAGAGGAGGGAAAGCTCAGATGCTGAGGACACTCATTCGAAGCTGGGCTTAATGGCTATAGACACTGAAGAGGAAGAAGAGAGGTAAGTTCCTTATTTAAGGATTTCTGTTTGAAAGATTGGGGAGCATGTTACTTCGAACTTATGGATAAGTATGATGATTCTTAAGAAGGAAAACAGTTGTTAAAAGGAAACTGAAACACTCCTCTCATCAGAACATGAGAAAGAAAAAAGAGAAAGAGTGTTCACAAGAGATAAATGCTCTAAGAGAAGTTGTAAATGAATTGAAAAATCAGAGCATTGTAATTTTAATGAAATAGCTCTCGTGACTGAAAAGAATGCTGCTTTACATAGTGTTAACACTGAATTACAAAGGAGATTGAAATTCTGCAGAATGAAGTAAACAAAAAGCAGAAAGCTCTTGAAAAATTTGTGAGTGGCAGGAACAATCTTGAAGTTCTCCTAGGCACAAGAGTAAACGTTAACAAAGAGGGGTTAGGTTTTAATCCCACAAATAAGAAGGAAGTAGGACTGAAAACTATAACATTCACTTCTTCAAAAACATCTGAAGCTTTCACTTCAAAAGAACAGAGAAATGTGAAAATTGGAATGGATGCAAAACAGGATGAAAAAAATAAGTCTGTTGACAATAAAAATACTAGAAGAAAGAAGAAAGACAACAAAAGTTGAAATGAACAAGCTTTCAAAGGAAAAAAAATTGACATCACCTGTTTGGCAAGGTCGACACTACACCTATGGTAAGTCGACACCATCTTATAGAAAATCACAAGAGTTGAGAAATTGGACAAATAACAGGTTCAAATCATTTCAGAATTGGTCTCCCACCAGATGGACTCATGAGAAATCAAGATCCATCTATGTCAATAATCAAAATGGTCAAATGGAATCACTCAGGTCGACAATATCCTTTCAAAGTGTCGACACATACCTACGATTTTGTCAAAAAGCAATGAGCCTCAACATCTTGAAAAATTGTGGAATCAAACAAGTTCAGATCTTACACTGGACATGTGGAGAAAAATCAAAACAAAATCTCAAAAAGAAATGGTTCAAAATATCACAGAACAGGAAACAAAATGAAAATAGAATAACATCGGGAATGAGGAAAACATAAAGGGGAATAAACAACTCTGGATTCTGAAATACTTTTCTCATATTCTTAATTTTGAAGGCATTGTGGGACCCAAATGTACTTGGGTTCCAAAGAATTTTCTTTGATTGTATGTGTGCAGGTATGTCTTACAGCCAAGAAGAATTTGTGGTACTTAGATAGTGGCTGTTCAAGACATATGACAGGGCATAAGGATAAATTTTTTCTATTATGAAAAGAAGCTGGACATGTCACATTCGGAGGCAACAACAAAGGTAAAATCATTGGGTCAGGTAAGGTTGGTAGAATCTCACAATTCGATTGATGGAGTTCTTCTAGTGGAAGGTTGGAGTATAACCTTCTGAGCATAAGCCAATTGTGCGACAAAGGTCACAAGGTAATGTTTGATTCTCTAAATTGCACTATTTTTGAACCTGATTCTGATGTTGTTAAGTTTACTAGAAAAAGAGCAAATAATGTCTACATGGTAGATCTTGATGATTCTGAAAACACTAATTTGTGTTTAACTGCAAACAAAATAACTTGGCATGCTTATGGCATCGTAGACTAGGTCATGCTAGCTACCATGTGCTTCATAAATTAGCCAAATTCAACATGGTTAAAGGACTGCCTGATATATTTTCAAACAAAACTTGAATCTGTGTGAAGCATGTTCTCAAGGTAAGCAAACCAGAAAATCTTTCAAAAGTAGATTAGAAAGTCAATCCACCAAACCTTCGAACTTATTCACATGGATTTTTGGTCCCACAAGAACAAACAGTCTGAATGGAAAAAGGTTTGCATATGTGTTGGTTGATGATTTTTCTAGATACATCTGGGTTTACTTCCTTGCTCACAAAAATGATGCTTTTACTGAATTTCATGAGTTTTATAAGAAGATTTCACAAGAAGGGAAGTTTAAAATCATTTCAATCATGTCAGATCAGGGTGGTGAGTTGCGAGAATGAACTTTGAGGATTTTTGCAGGAAAGAAGGAGTTCTCCACAAGTTTTCATCACCAAGAACTCCTGAACAAAATGGAGTTGTGGAAAGAAGAAACAGAACACTTGTGGAGATGGCAAGAACCATGTTAATTGAGAGTGGTTTGCCAAGGATGTTCTGGGCTGAAACTATAAAAACTTCTTGCTATATCATAAATCGTGGCATGGTAATACCTTTCTGTAAAAAGACTCCTTATGAACTACTGAAAGGTAAGAAACCATCCATTGCACATTTCAGAGTTTTTGGAACAAAGTGTTTCATTCTGATAAACATAAACATGATTTGGATAATTTGAGCCCAAAGTGACTTAGGAATATTCCTAGGCTACTCTGATCATTCAAGAGCTTATAGAGTTTTCAATGTAAAAGATCAAATTGTTGAAGATCATCCTCATATCACCTTTGATGAATTTAATGTGAATATTTGAAGAAAAAAGAAAATGGGGAGTTTCTGGAAGAAGAAGACCTTCAAGGGCAAAAAGAAGAAGAAGAGGCAACCAAAAGAATTTCAGATCACAGAGAAGCACAGGAACTAGATATTGAACTCAAAGAAAGAGATGGTTGAATGTAAGAGTGCTGAGAGATCATCCACATGAAAGTATAATTGGTAATCTACTTGATCCTCCTAGGACAAGATCTCATTTTAGAACAATTTCTGAACTTGATCAAATTGCTTTAGTGTCTCAAATTGAACCTAGGAACATAGATGATGATCTAAAGACAATTTTTGGATTAATGCAATGCATGAGGAGTTAAATCAATTTGAAAGAAATAAATGTGGCATTTGGTTCCAAGACCTTCATCTCAAAGTGTTATTGGAACCAAATGGGTCTTCAAAATAAAACCAGTGAAGATGGGAAGGTAATAAGAATAAAGTTAGGCTAGTTGCAAAAGGCTATATCAGGAATTTGGTATTGACTTTGAAGAGTCTTTTGCTCATGTAGCTAGGCTTGAAGCCATCCGAATTCTACTTGCATTTGCTTGTGCCCATGGGATTGAATTACAGCAAATGGATGTAAAGAGTGCATTTTTGAACAGTTTAATTAAGGAGGAAGTTTTGTTGAACAACCTCCAGGCTTTGAATGTGCAAATTTTCCTGATCATGTGTATAAATTAGACAAAGCCTGTATGGATTGAAGCAAGCTCCCCGAGCCTGGTATGATCAATTAAGCTCCTTTCTTACAGGTAAAGGGTATTCAAGAGGTAAGGTCAATCAAACTCTATTTACAAAAATTCAAGATAAGGATATCTTGCTGGTCCAAATATATGTTGATGACATTATCTTTGGATCAACAAAGTCCTCCTTATGCAAGGAATTTTCAGAACTAATGACCAATGAATTTGAAATGAGTTTAAGGAGAAACTAAAATTCTTTCTTGGATTACAGATCATTCAATCAAAGGGGGGAATCTTCATTAACCAATCCAAGTACATTCAAAATTTGCTGAAAAAGTACAAAATGGAAAACACAAAATCAAGGCAACACCACATGAGCACCACTGTGAGTTTAGATGCAGATCTGAAAGGTAACAAGTTGACTCAAAAGTATACAGAGGTATGATTGGATCTTTACTCTATTTGACAGCATCTAGACCAGATATTCAATTTTCGGTGTGCATGTGTGCTAGATTTCAAGCTTGTCCAAAGGAATCCCACTTGAGTGCAGCAAAAAGAATTTTCAGATATCTTGCTGGAACTCAAGAGTTGGGGCTGTGGTATCTTGCTTTCAGTGAATTCAAGTTAATATCTTTTTCAGATGCAGATTTTGCTGGTTGTAAGCTAGATGGAAAGAGCACTAGTGGCTATTGCCAATTTTTGGAGGATGTGTTAGTTTCTTGGGCTTTTAAGAAACAACACTCAGTTGCTCTCTCCACTGCAGAAGTAGAATATGTTTCTGCAAGAAGTTGTGGCACTCAAGTGTTGTGGGTTAAACATCAACTCCAAGACTACCAAGTAGATCTTGGATGTGTCCCAATATATGTGATAACACAAGTGCTATTTGTTTAGCAAAAAATGCAATTCAGCATTCTAGGACCAAGCATATAGAAATCAGGCATCATTTCTTAAGAGATGAAGTCAGCAAAAATTCTTTTGAATTGCATTTTGTTGAAACCTCAAAACAAATTGCTGATATTTTTACAAAACCCTTATGCAATGAGAGAATTTCATGTTTAAGAAGAGAACTTGGGTTGTGTTTGTTTGACCCTTGAATGAATTTGTTGAAATGTGGATGAATGGATGGTTATGTTGAATCAATTTTTTTGTTGGTTGCTGCTATCTACCTTGTGAATTCTGTTTTGAAAGAAAGATGAGATTTGGATGAAAGTCCATGGTTGATGGACCTGTTTGTGAGTAGCAATGGTTGAAAAGCAATCTGTTGATGTTCAGTTGGTGTAATGAAAATTTCACTGTGATTTGATGGTATCATGTCTGCCTAAGGTCGACACTATCAACAATAGTGTTGACACTACCTACCTTTTTAATAGAATTCTTGCAAGTCCTATAAAGTCACACATCCGTGATATCTTCCTATTCATAAAACCCTCCTTCATCCATCAAATAAAATTCTTGTTTCCAGTCTTCACATTGGCCTATATGGTATATAAAATGGTGAATTGAAAAGGATAGGTCAAGCCTATCTGGATTCTTTCACCATGCGTGAGTATGTGTCTCCGCCAAGTACAAAGGCTTTTGTGCACTTATTGAGGGGGAGCTAATTCCCAGTTCACTACTCTTCTTGATTCAAGATTATTTTGAAAAGGAGTATATTTCATTTTGAAATGCTAATTTCTAGGCATTTTCTCAGGGGAGATAATCTGAATTACTCATTTGTCAAAACTCCATTATCTCAAATTTCAAAGATGATGATTTAAGAGTTTTAAATTTTCTAATTATCTATTAAAAAACTTCTTGAAAAATTCATCTCACTTAACTAACAGAGAAAAAAAAAATGTGAGAAGTGCATTAATAATAATAAACCTTGAAAATTCATGTAACTTGATGTCTTGGTCAGATTTCTCAAAGTTTCTGAAATATTTTGATCTGATAAACCATCTTGATTCACAACCAGACTTGATTGACAATGTGGCTTTACAAATGGCAGAGAAATTTCATGCCCCTGAGAAAATGCAAATTGGATGAATTTGCCATCATTTTTTTCATTTTTATGATTTTTTTTCATAACTTGTAGGCATGTAGCTTTTTCCCCACGATTAGTTTTCAATAAGAGTGTAGATTGTCAATCCTCAACATGAGTAGTTAGGTAAAACTCTCATCACCCTCATGAATGACACTTATTCATCTTCTAATTCATGTGTGTAGGTTCAATAAATTTCAAATGTAGTTTGAGGAAAATGCTAAGAACATAACTAACAAATTCATCCTTTAACGCACCACTAGAAGCAAGTATATATACTTAGAGTAAAATCATTCTAGAATGAGATATTCTTTTTATGAAAAGTGATACATGAAGTATAATGTTTGGGATGTTTAGCAGGATTTAAAATTTGAATGATTCCCTCTCCCCAACATGAATGACATTGTCCTCAATGGAATCAACAGATAACAAAACCATCAGAAGTTAGGAAAGGAGAGATACAACCTGATGGAAGCGTTTTGCTCAATTCATTCATCAAGGATAATGGGCTCCAAAAAAACCTACAGCAATAATAGAAAGAAGAAATAAGTAAAATATCCTAAAAATTTGGGTTGCCTCCCAACAAGCGCTAAGTTTAATGTCTTCAGCCCGACATAAGTAATGCTCTATCTCTAAGATCAAGTCAGGGGAATGGATTCTTTAGAGGAGAGGTGCATGTTTTCCATGTAAGGTTTGCGACGTTGACCATTGACAGTGGAAGTTTGACCATTTTTAGGATCAAGAATTTTAACAGCACCATGGTCAAAATTTGACGACAATGAATGGTCCGTCCCATCGAGATTTCAATTTGCCTGGAAATAAGCGTAGCCTAGGGTTAAAGAGCCAGACTTTTTGGTCAGGATGGAAGGATTCCTTAAAATGTGTTTGTCATGAAAGATTTTGGTCTTGGCTTTATATATCTTGGAATTCTCATAAGCTTCATTACGCAATTCTCAAGCTCATGCAGGTGAGGGCTCTAGTGATAGCTTGGGCTAAGTCAAGATTGAATTGTTTAATGGCCCAATAAGCCCTATGCTCTAACTCAACAAGGAGGTGACAGGCTTTACCAAAAATCAACCTGTAGGGAGACTGTTGAACCACTCCTATATTTTACCTTTTATTTTGGTGATAACAAAATTTATGTTTAATTAATTATTATTAAAAATATTTAATATCATGTTTTCTTAATAAATATAAATTTATGTGATTAATTGAATATTAAATATATTTAATACCATGATTTTTCTAATAATAAATTAAATATCATGATTTTCTAATAAATATAATTTTATGACATTATTCTGTAATGATTTGTACTAAACACATAAACGATGTCCATTCAATATATATCGATTTTAGTTCAAAGTGCCACATCGATTTGCTCTCATAAGGATTCCTTTGTACTCACACAGACTCCTTTGAAACTCATAAGGATTCCTTTGTACTCACACAGACTCTTTGAAACTCATAAGGATTCCTTTGTAACTCACACAGACTCTTTGTAACTCATAAGGATTCCCTTGTACTCATAGACTTTGTAACTCATAAGGATTCACTCTCTTAAGGAATCGATCTCATAAGGATTCGCTCTCAAGGATTCGCTCTCTTAAGGAATCGATCTCATAAGGATTCGCTCTCAAGGATTCGCTCTCTAAGGAATCGATCTCTAAGGATTCGCTCTCTTAAGGAATCGATCTCATAAGGATTCGCTCTCAAGGATTCGCTCTCTTAAGGAATCGATCTTATAAGGATTCGCTCACATGGATTCCTTTGTAACTCTCATAAGGATTCCTTTGTAACTCTCATAAGGATTCCTTTGTAACTCTCACATGGATTCCTTTGTAACTCTCATAAGGATTCCTTTGTAACTCTCATAAGGATTCCTTTGTAACTCTCATATGGATTCCTTTGTAACTCTCATATGGATTCCTTTGTAACTCTCACATGGATTCCTTTGTATCTCTCATAAGGATTTGCTCTCACATCGATTCTTTTGTAAATAGGATTTCACTTAAACATAGATTTATTTTATATTTCAAAATATTTTTGGCATCTAGTGAAAAGGTCAAATATTCTTGATTTGCGTAATCCTCTATCTTTCTGACAGGAGATCTTTTTGCTTACTCTCTAAATCTTTCTTTCCTGCCAACAAAAAGGGATTACTTACCACTTCTGGGTGGCATCAGGAAACATAAAGGTATGAGCCTTTTTGACAGAAACACTCTTTTATCTAAACACTTTTTTCTATGCTTGCAGACCTCGTAGACACAAATTATCAGAAGAAAGAGAAGATGAGCAACGGCTAGAACTCCAACGGATTTATTCAAATTGCTCATATAAAAGATGAAGCAAGGCTAAAGAAGAAGCAAGAGCTTTCCTGAAGATTTTCAAGAGTGTACATCTGGGAAGAACCTCAACTCCACATACACTCAAAGGAAAAGAGAGAAAGAGCCTGAGCCCAAGAAGAAGTGTTCAAGCATCTGAAGCACTGAAGCATTCAAGCTCCTCTCCTCTCTTCTCTCTCTCTCTGTGCATCTTGTAAATCTGGGGGAGAGAGTCTTTTGCTGAGAGTTCTTGTAGTTGGTTTTTATTTGTTCCAACTCTCAGCTTTGTTTCTTTTCTAAGAAAGACTTCTGTCCAGCTGTAGGACTGTATACAGTTGTTAACCTAGCTAGGGGTTAGTGTCTAGCAGAACCGCACTGGGGTTTGTACCAGGAGGTTGGCTTCTTTACCTGTAAGAGAAGTGGGCTGCCTTCTTGCCCGGAAAGAGAAGAAGACCAGCTGGGGTGCTGGGTGTTGTAGTGTCCTTAAGGGGGACTGTACCCTGGTTAGTGAAATCCCAAGAAGTTGCTTGGGGACTGGACGTAGGACTTCCATGTGGGAAGGGCCGAACCAAGATAAATCTCTTGTGTTATTTGTGTGATTGTTTATTTGCTTCCGCACTGCTACTCTTTATCACACTAAACTAACCAAACCTTCAAGTGTTAATTTCTGTGTTTAAGATTCTATTTCAGATTTCAGAAAAAAACCTATTCACCCCCCTCTAGGTTAGCTTGCTGCCGTACCAAAAGGGCCAACAAGTGGTATCAGAGCGGGTCTCTGATCATCAAAGAAGATCCAATGATCTTAGAGTAAAGATCCATGGCAGCTCAAGGATATGCTGAAGGTCAATCAGTCACCAGACCTCCATTCTTTGACGGAGAGGACTACCAATATTGGAAGATGCGAATGGAATGCTTCATTCGGGGCACAGACTTCGATCTGTGGCAGGTAATAGGGTAGGTGATTTTGTTGTTGTTCTATTCCAGGCACTACTGCCATAACAGCAGCAGATAAAGGTAAATTATCTTTAAACTTTAAAGCTAAGAACTACTTATGTTGTGCTTTATCCAAAAGAGAATTTAGTAGAGTATCTGCATGTAAATCAGCTAAAGAAATATGGGATAAACTGCAGATAACTTATGAAGGAACAGATAAAGTAAAACAAACTAGAATAGATATTCTTGTCTCACAATATGAGCAATCAAAATGTTCCAAATGAAAATATCACTCAAATG
>JACBKR010000172.1:0-42384 GCA_014218235.1 Colocasia esculenta
TAATAGAGATTAGTGGTTTATCAATAAAAACTATTTCTTTTGGTATTATTCTAATTTATGAAATAGTTTAATGTCTATTTGCACTCTATACTTTTTATCTAACTGTTTATCGCTCTGATATTCTGCATCGAGACGTAACAGTTGGTTTAGGTGGAAATGTATGTTTAGTTCATTTTTTTTTAATTGTGCCTCTATGTTTTGGTAGTACAGTGAATTCCTTACCTTACCTGAATTATATGTATAGATATTTAGTTCTTTAGACTGCCTGTATTTCTAATTTTTTTAGGGGATGTCTAGGTTGGAATGTGGGTTTAAGTTCATTTTCTTAAAAATTTTGTGCTTTACTGTTTAGCAGTACAATAATTCTTTACCTGAATTATATGTATTGATATTTATTTTCTTAAACAACATTATTTCTAATTTTTTTTAGAGATGTTTAGGTGAGAATGTGCGTTTAAGTTGCTGAACGTGCTAAAGTTGAGAACATTTTCATGCCAGGTTCACTTTCATTCGGAGGCATCTGAATTGATTTAGATGAAGAAGAAATGGAGCGATGCTCACGTCGACCAGGTTTACGTCCTCAGACTGTTCTCCGTCGAACCCACTCCTGGGACAGATCCTCTTTAGAGTTTTAGTCATATCTTTTTCGGGGCCTCTTTACTGTACTGGACTATTGTCTATGATGGGTAGATACTATGTAACTTTATTTCAACTTATCAATAAAAATTAGCCATCTTTGGTCTTAAAAAATAAAAAAAAAAACAAAAAAATGTGCGTTTAAGTTTTTTTTTTAATCACTGTATTTATAAATTCCTTGCCTGCGTGCGGGGCGCGACCTCCTTCCCTCCGAGCAGGGGAGGTGACCGACCACCGGCACGACCCAGCCGCTCCGGTGGCCGCCTGAGTACCACCTGCTCCCTTTCTTGCCCCTAGCTCGGCCCCCTGCGAGCCAGTGCTGCGGGCGATCGAGTAACGCCAGGCGAGCAAGCCCAAGAGACACACGCAGGTGAGAAGGAGATCCATGGCTGCTGCAGCTGCTGGGTTTGCAGGGATCAAGAAAGCAAGCAGGGATGCGTTTATATTGAGAAAATAAATTGGTTTATCAACACCGTTTCTAACCATTCAAATCAAGAAAAATGTGCCACAACATCATTTATGAGGATGAAATCAAAAACTCCTTTTTCGGAGTAGCCGCAAATCACATTAATTGAGTCACGGTGAAGTGCAAACTCTCAAATATTTTAAAATATGTTTTTACAAAAATTAATTAAAATTTTATATTAACTTTTAACTTATTTTAAGTCTTTCACTTCATTACACTTATTATCTTTTGTTATAGCACAGGTTTACAATAAAGACACTATCTTACAGATAGAAATTTTTAATTAATTTTCTCATATTTTTCAATGCATTTGATGCATTTTAATTTTTTAGACTCAAAATAATATATATAAATATTACATTAACATATAAATGGTGATTTAATATATACAAAAATAACAAATAATATGTGTATTATTATGTTATTTGTGTACATTAAATTATCATTTTATACATTATATAATATTTGTGTATATTATTTTAGATACAAAAATAAGATGCATTAAATTAATGTACTTTAAAAAAATATATTTAATGTATTGATAGTTTACATGACTCAATAAATATGATGTGCGACTATTCCACCTAATATAGGCGTGTCAATTGGGCCGAGCCGGCCAGAAAGTCTGGTGGCCCGGTCTAGTTTTACACGGGCTTGGACCAGATAATTTAACATTTTTTTTTCAATTTTGAGCTTGGTCCGGAGTAAGATTGGGCCGGGCTCGGGCTTCGCTCGGCCCAGCCCGGGCGGTCCGGTGGCCCGATATTTTTTTTAAAATAATAAGTAACACAACGATAATTCTAACATTTTAAATTTTTGAATTGAAATTATGCTGTGGAGCTATATTTAATGACTTAATATTTATTTCATATGTGTAACAACTAGAAATAAGTTTATCTAGATTAGTCTAATATTTATTTTATGTTATTTTGATTTAATGAATACTAATTTTATTAAAAATAATAAATAATTAATTAATAATAAAAATATCTTTAAAAAAATAAAATCGAGCTAGGCCGGGTTTGGGCTATACTTTACCTAATCTTTTTGGACCGAGTAGGGCTTCTAAAAATTGGGTCTCGTCTCAGATCGGATCGAGTCTGGGCTGAATAATTAGAGATCGAGTTAGACCCGGGCCAGCACGGGCCCGGTCTAGATCCGGCCTATTGTCATCCATAACCTCATATTATACGATTTGATTAGTGGAAAGTATAACATTTTTTTAAAAATATATTAAAATTTTTTACGATGACATTAAAGATCTTCTTATGTAGTCCGACGCCGGATCGGGAGAAGGATTTGCTCTTTTTCCGGAAATGACGGCCCCCATTTTTAACAAAAGTTGGTCAGTTTGCAGCCGGCGACTTTGAAAGGTTTTACTTTTTACAGGGATAAGGATCTTCTCCTTTGTCATATATACATATCTTTCTTGAATTATTGATTACATGAGAATTCTTTTTAAATTTATATTTCAACCGTATATACATATAAAATATTTTCAAAGGTTCTAGAAGGGACGTTAAAAAACTCATTTGGAATATCATCATTAACCGTACAAATATTTAGATCACAATTTATATAAATATTTGATATTATTTTGTACTGCCGACTGTCAAAGCAAATTCCCTTCCTTTCTTACCCAGATTTGGAACCGACTACAATAAAATTATATTTATATATATGTGCTAAAATGATGTTACAGAAATATTTGGAATCTATATATAGATATGTAAAAAAAAACCTAATTTGTTATCGCCGCATGCCATTGTCGACCTTGGGAGGAGAGCTCCACCCTCCCCTGGCCTCGCCCTCTCTCCTTCTCCCGCACGCCCTCTTCTTCTCGAGTTCAGACCAAATAATGGTTTGTATTAAATGATGTATATTTAATGAGAGTATAACACTTCGTGTGTATGGAATATTATTATATATTTTATGTCATGATTATTCAACTCTGATTTTTATTGAATGTACACTACTTAGTACGACCTATTGATTTACACTAAGTATTTCCCCTTTTTTCTTAGATTTTTTTTAAAATAATATAATTTTAAAAAGTAATTAGCTAATGAACGACCTAAAAGTAAAAATTAACAGTTTAACATCCTTTGATCAGTCAAAGACGGCTGCCATTCAAAAAAAAATACATAAAGTAATAAATTTGGACATATAGATCAATTTAAGATTTTTTTTTATCTTAGATCCATTTGTTGACCACCTACTTTTGGACCAGATGTTAAAATGGTTTGGCCAATAGATTAAAAAAGTTCAAAATGGGGATGACTTTAATTTCCGGTCCAAAAAAGACACCACCGTCTGTAGCTAACAGTGCAGTCGATGCAAAGACAAAAATATCCCTGGAGGAGTAAAACACGTTAAAAAGAGATGGAAGAGTTGCAAATAGATTTGAAAATTCCTAAAACCGAGCAAAAAGAGAGGGATTTCCAAACAGAAATTACTATTATTTCATTCTTATAAGTTAAAATTTTCGAAGTGTAATTCATATCTATTTATTAATATATAAAAAATCAATAAGATCATGCCACCTTACTTGACATCTTAATGACAGAGTAAACACATGTGATCTGTTGTTGGTGGAGCGGGGATGGGGGGAAGCATGAATCTGCGATCACCCCATTTAGGGGGGAGGGGTGGGGGAAGGGGAGAGAGCACCTATGATCGCCTGTTAAGCACTGCTGTGATCGCCTCCTTACACGATCGGGTCGCTATCCGGCCGCCAACCACCATCGCAAACGCAAGTCTTGTGTTTCGGCCGTGATCTGCAGTCGAGTAAGACCATGATCCAGCCGTCGTGCAATCGCTTGCGCGATCCGATTGTGCGAACCTACTTTTGCCTCCCGTGCGAAATTGGTGATCGCCTTTTTGCCCCCTTTTTAGCTCCTCAAACAGCGCCTCGACAGAATGATAACATAGGTGATAGTAATGGACCTAAAGTTAATTTTTTTGATCAGTGAGCCTAAACATAATTAGGTGGTTGACAAATGGATCTAAGATCAAAACCCTTCTTTTGTTTGAAGAAAAATCTTCCTCCTTCCCACTCCCTCTCTCTCTTCTTCGTCCTCCTCTAACGCCACTTCTTTCTTTGTCTTCTTTTAAAATCGGTCTTCTAGAGGTTTACTTTTATATTTTTTACTTAATTTGTTTGTAATGTTCAAACAATGAACTGTTAAGTACTATTTTTTAATTAAAAGATTTTATTGGTCGCTATTTATTAATGAAAGATGGTTAAAGTAGCAGACTAAAGTGGTTTACAGACCATGTGGCAATGACCGCAATAAAAACCATGAGAAAAAATAAAAAGAAAATTCAATGCGAAAGATCAATTTATACTTGCTCTTAGAATTCTTTAGATGACCGATCTCAAGAATATATACATCGAAAGATAGTTCGAGGGCGAAGGTCCAGACCTCTTGAGCCACGCTCAATATCATCAAGGAATGCAAGGAGAGAGATAGGAAAGAGACATATACAGAGAGAGGGATGAAGTCAAAAACACCTTATAAAAGATTAATTGGTGTGTTAAAAAATATAGAATTTTTAAATAATTTTATTTTTTAAAAATATTTATCTAAAGATATTAATTCTAATATATTTACAAATCTATATCTCTCATTTATACTGATTCAGTGTAACTTACACACTTCTTCTGCAGCTCACATTTTCTTCACAATTACACGATTTCAATATAACTTATATTGATTCAATGTAACTTATGCATATAAAAATTACGTAAGTTATACTAAATTATTGTAAATTATAAAACAATTATAAATTATAGAAAAAATAAAGTTACATTGAATCAGTGTAAATGGGAGATCTTCTATGGAGCTCTAGCTTATTTTTGAATCTATCTTTGATTTGTATTTGGCTTTATCTCGTGTCAGAACTTCTCTTATTATAAAATTTGACCCTCTTGGGGCGTTTCTATTAAAAAAAATGAGACATAATTTATAAATTTGTTAGAGCTGCATATATTTATGTAAATATTTTTTAAAATAAATTTATTTTAAAAAATCCCAAAATTATATTTAGACAATATATTACTAAACCATTTTACTATTGGGAAAAACTTAGCTTGACATTAATCATCTTTTTGCAAGAGCCAAACACCATATCGGGACAAGGATTTCCACTTTTTCAGAAACGGCGGCCCCCTTTTATAGCAGAAGTCGTCGGTGAGTTTTATGCCGGCGATTTTGAAAGGTTGAACGGGGAATCGGATAAGGATTTCCTCTTTTTCATACATATCTTTCTTGAGTTTGTTAATTATGTGAGAATTCTGTTTGGATTTATATTTCAAAATATATGGATACAAAATATTTTCAAAGGTTCTATAGAGACGTTAAAAAGATGATTGAAATATTTCGTTCATTTATATATATACATATTGTGGGGTGATTTTCTGCTTAGGCCGGAGCCAAACGGGCCTACACTTGGAAGAAGGGAAAAAGGACGCCGATAACGGACGGGTGCCTGCAAAACCAGAAGGGAATCAGGGGGGTCCGGTTGAAGAACCGGGGAGAACCCTCCGATGCCTAAGTTAGAGATGGATTCAAAGATTTGGAAGAAGAAGGTTCAGTATTGCGCAAGAGAGGTGTGCCTTGGATTGTGTACCTCTGCATGGAGACTTACCGGTGCCTTTTATAGACAGAAGTGCTGAGGGAGAGGGACAGAACGTCTCTGATTATTGCCGCAAAGGACGCGCCCGTTAGCGTTCTCAGCGGGGGAGTTACGCGTTGAGGCGCTCTGCAGTTAATGCGCTGCTTGATCGTGGGGCGTGCGTGGTGTAGCCGTTATAACTGCCGTGAGGGGATGAAGGGCCGCTTGGATTCTCCTGAGAGGAAGGTACCGAGTAGGTAGTCTGCTCAGTGAACCAGACCTGCTGCTCGGTAGTCGAGCCTACTGCTCGGCGCCTGGTGCTCGAAGGCATGGCTTGCTGTCAGATATCTGATGCAAGGAAGTGTTGTTCGTTCCGAAAGGATTTTCGGCACAAGCCGAGCAGACCCTGTTCGGAAGAAAGGGCCTTTGTCCGAACAGGCTATGAGGTACCCGGAGGCGGCTCTTGAG
The DNA here is from genome assembly GCA_014218235.1 of Colocasia esculenta. Lineage (NCBI taxonomy): Eukaryota > Viridiplantae > Streptophyta > Magnoliopsida > Alismatales > Araceae > Colocasia > Colocasia esculenta. The sequence goes on from JACBKR010000172.1 coordinate 6,188, forward strand.
TCCCGCTGGTACCCGAATGCAGGGACCGGACTTGAGATCTTGAAACTTTTCTTGAAAAGACGTGACGCCTGCGGTAGGACCACGTCTATCTGCTGAATTGGGCTAGGCCATGATGGGTCCAGCGCACGATAGTGGCTAGAAATAGCCCCACATATATATATATATATATATATATATGCTAAACTGATGGTAAAGAAATATTTGAAAAATATTCTCAACTTCCTTCAGAAGAGGTTATAATAGGATCTCTAAAAATATTTTATATGTACAAGAGGACTATACGTATAAATAAAAATAAAAAAATAAGTTTTAAGAGGGATATATATGTAAAAAAGCTAATGTGTTTTTGTTGATTTTCCAATTTGACTCGCTCCTTCTCGCACACGCCGGTCCTCTTTTTCTTGGGTTTTTTGTTAAAATAATATACTCTAAAAACATAATTAACTTACAAACAACCAAAAAATTAACAATTTCACATCCTTCAACCAGTCAAGTCAAAAACGTACGGCTGCCATTCAAACACGCCGGTCCTCTTTTTCTTGGGTTTTTTTGTTAAAATAATATACTCTAAAAACATAATTAACTTACAAATAACCAAAAATTAAAAATTAAAAATTTCACATCCTTCAACCAGTCAAGTCAAAAACGGCTGCCATTCAAACACGCCGGTCCTCTTTTTCTGGGTTTTTTGTTAAAATAATATACTCTAAAACATAATTAACTTACAAACAACCAAAAAATAAAAATTAACAATTTCACATCCTTCAACCAGTCAAGTCAAAAACGGCTGACATTCAATAAGTAATAAAATCGAAACGGTTCCTCGGCTCAGATTTCTCGCTTGGTCATCTCGGCACCATCCGACTTCAGTTACACATATTGTAACATTTAGCATCGTCTATGCGAAGTGCTACTAAAAATTAGTATGTCTTCCTTACTCTCTATTTTGATTGATATCAACTCTCGTGAAACAAGATATGGGGGGCCAAGTTTCAGAGGTCATCCATGTCTTACATGGAGGCACATCATGAAAGAGAATGTTGTAGTGCTTAGAGACAGCGCGAGGAGGTCACATTGACGACTCGGCTGCTCCGACCCCGTGAATGGATGGAGAAACGATCTTCTCATCCCACGAGCTGAATTGTTGACGGAGATCTGCAAACATGAGTGGGGTTCGGAGCTTGGATAATATTTTCAACATCTGAATTAAGAGAAAAATGTATTCTACTTGTAATAATCCTCACGTCCAATTATAATTTTTAAATATTTATTAGTCCACCTCGTGGGATTCATTTTGTCACATTATGTCTTTTTTTTTATGTTTTGCAGTCCAACTATTTATTTGGGACCCAACTATTTATTTTACTATTCAAATTTTTATTTTGATGCTCAAATTTCTCTTTTGACATCACTTTTGGTGTGGTATAGTGCAGTGAGGTGAATATAGACATTAAAATAGAAATTTCGAATGTCAAAATAAAAAAAAACCTTCAAAAAAAAAGTTGAACTTCAAATTTAAAAATAATAATAATACTCAATATGGCACGATAAATTGCACGAGGTAGATGAATAGACACCTAAAAATACAATCAGACGTGATGTTACTAAGCCAACAACATTCGATCATTATTCGTTGCCACTCAATCTTTTCACATAGTCACAAGTCCGGTTGTTGGCCATTAAAATTGTCCTCAAATAATTCAACTTATTTTACTATGTAATGAGTTCATTGGAGAGACCGATCGTAGATGTCTGCATCGGCCACCCAATGATGTTAAAGATCCGCATCGGCCATCGCCATCGCCATCGCCATCGGACGTACGGACGTTGTTTCTTCCTCCGATATCACTTTTTTTTTGGACAGGGAAAGAAGGAAACTTCATTCACACAAGAAACCAGTACATCTAGAGAGAAAACCCTACAAGGGCTGACAGGGAGCCATGCTTCGCTCCATACCAGGAGCTACCAACCAGGGCAGACAAGGCATGGCAGCGGCCATGACAGGCAAATGTACCGGAGGTCCTTACACAGCGGGTTAACCCCAAATATTCAAAGAGAAACACCGTCGCACAAAGCGCCGTGAGCAGACAGAGATCATCGCCGAAGGCTTCACGGCGGGGTGAACCACTCCCTCGAACCCTGATACCGGGGGAGAGCTCGACGGGGGGGTGAACGGAGACACCAGCCGAGACGAAGAACAGGGCGGTGGAGACCAAGGCGAGCCACAGTAACAGCCATCGGAGATGCAACTTGGGACTTGAAGCAGATGCCGATTCCAACGAAGATGGACGAACGTGATCCACCCTAGGAGGAGCAAAGAGGCAAACAAAATAACGCCAACCAAACGACCTACCAAGAAGCCGCAGCCGGATCTCCAGTCGAACCACCGGGTTGACTGGAATAGATCCTCCGACGAAAGGGAGAACCCTAAATCGCCGGAGACAAAACCTCCTTCGACGAAGGAGACAGCAAAAGGTGCCACCATAAGGGAGGCGGAGGGGCATCACATCTGGGGACGGAGGCAGAGCCGGAGGGGGGCGGGGGCAGAAGCCTCCACCCCTCCGAAGGAAACCTTCGGCACTGAGAACCTGCGGGCGACGGACCCGGAGAAACCACCTCCCACAGAGTCGGGACCCCCAGCCGCGACGGGGCGGGGGAAGACGCCACCGAGCAGGACACTCGCAGAGCCGGAAGCAGGGCGGGGACAAAGAAACGGGGACCAGCGGGGAGACAAAAAGAACTGGGCAAGCTCCCCAATATCGCAGAGCTTCTCTCTCTAGAGAAGTCTAGAGAGAGAAGCCGAAGCGGCGATAATATTGGGTAATTCCTTGGTACCTCCGATATCACTTGTCTGGACAAGCTTTGCACACATCTGATAATTTTGATCTCACTCCTCTTCCTGGCTTCAGCTCGCTTAATTTGTGATGAAATCGTATCTCCGAGGGGGAGAGAAATATTTGGCATGTAATCGAAATAATGCGATAAGCATATTTTTATGTGAATAACAAAGCTCAAAATGAAATATAGATGTGACAATTATGTAGACATGTTTTATGCTTGAGTCCTGTTATTTTTATATAAATTAGTAAATATCACTTTTTATTACACATGCACCACTTCCGTACGTGTGTAATAATTAATTAATAAAACTGGCAGCAGCATCTAACATCATTTCATATTGTTATATTAGGGTGCCTCCCTTAAGATGGAGATCATCTAACATGCAGATATGGTCCATGTTTTCGTAACGTCCGACTCGTCTTCTAAAATTTGGAGATGAAGCAAGGTCCTTCAAAATTTTCAAAATGACATGAGACCCTGATGCCGGACGAGCTAAGACATGTATGCATGCAGACAAATCTCGTGGAAAATAATATTTAAGCAACATGTGTTAATTCCCAACATAAAATATCACTGTAAATATCAGGTTTTAACATATAAAAGTGGCTCAAATAACCCCTAATGCACAACTATATCTCTTCCTTCTGATAAGTTAATCAATCAATATATGTCGTGCATTCACCTTTTGCTTTTTCCCCCTTAACCATTGCTAAACCCTCTCATAATTAGGGTTAGCAAAAACTATTTACAATGCTCAAAATAGAAAATTACATACAAGTCCAGCAATGTAATAAAATTGCATAAACTCACAAAAATCAAATAACAATTAAATTAAATAACGGTTATGGGCTTCTTGGGCCTCTGGCCGCCTCTTGACCTGTGATCTCCAGCAAACCCCGCATCTTTTTGGGATCTTCTCTCAACATGCATCAAGCATTACTGTGCAATGAAATCAAATATATATTGAAGACGAAGCCATTAACTAGGTACATAAATGATAGGATCGGAGATATACTCTCTGCATTTCCTGGGGTTCTACTTTGTTGCACAGATTTTGAGTTGCCATTCATCTACGAGCTTGTGGGAACGGATCATTCATTGGTACGGTAAATGTTTCTCATAAAAATAATAGAAAAAAACCTCTGAGGCAACTCACAGCCCCAAGGCAACAGCAATCCAACAGCATGCCCATGCTGTCCTCACCCTAAAATGTGGCACCCACATAGACCACATTTTGACACGGAACTCTGGCCTCTTTGGTAATGGGTTGGAGTTAAGATAACTCCAACCCATGAACAAAGTTACACATGTGTAACCCACTTTTTACTTTGGTAATAATAGAGTTAACTTTGATCATATGTGAGTTAATCTACTTTTCTCAAATACACTTTGGTAAGAACAAGTGAGTTACTTACCTTGGGAAAGGAAAAGTATCATTTAATGCTTGTGATGTGAGAGAAAAAGGTGGTTAACTCACTTGAGTTAACTTTGTTCCTCCTCTAGAGATGGGTTAGAAAAAGGTGGGTTACTCACTTTTAACCACCTTTAGCCCAACCCACAAAAGTTAACTCTAAACCACTACCAAAGCACTTTTTGAGTTAACTCTGAGTTAACTAGAGTTAACTCACTTTTAACTCAGAGTTAACTCCATCCAAAAGAGGCGCTAGATGACCAGACCTCATATGGGACACGTACATGCCCATAAAGGTCACCCCCAACATAGCAGACCCAAACACACTTCTGGATACCGCCCCATTAACCAAGACCATGTAGAAACAAAGGCAGAAGCCTTGCTGGAGTCATGCAAGGGTTAGACACCACGACTCTAAATAAGACTACCTACCCAACTACAACTAGGAAGACCCAATCATGCCATTGTAGAATGCCGCATTTATAAACGTGCTTCTGCAATATGGCACGGAAGCACTAAGAACGCCGAGGAAGCCTAGCGAAGCTCATTAGACAAGGCCATTTCGATCACCAAACTATCGAGAAAACACAGGAAATGCGAGATGGAGGGTCAAGAAGACTCCCAAAATCAGAAAAATACACATGCAAGCTCTCAATTCTCCAATCAAACCACCAACTGATCGCTCAAAATGAGCTGATCATGCAACCCCCCCCTTCCATTCAACACATAAACAACTTCACTCTTGCGGGCATGCTAACCCATGACATTCAAAACATCGAGAAATGTAAGAGAGAAGCCATAGATCATTATCCTACCTCCGAAAATGTTAACACTAACTTATTGGGGCCTTCACTAAAGTTGGCCACTTCCTCCTTGCCGATCTTGCCACGTTTACTCCATCACCATGCCAATGAGAGCATTATGTCACTGTGAGGCCCGTGAGCCGCGATGGCAGTCTCTCTCTCCCCACCTTTTCCCCCTCCGCATGCAACCTCACCCCTCCCCTTTTCCCACATTTTCTCCTCTTTTTTATTTTCTTCCTCTCCCCTGTCGTGAGGGGAGCCCTAGCCGTTGTGCCCATCAGCCGTTCCCCCCTCTCTCTCGCACTTTCTATCCCCTAAGCTCTTTGTTCTCTCTCTCGCACTCAATGTTCTCTCTCTTTTTCTCTCTCTCTCTCTTGCTCACTCGCTGCATCGTGGGAGGAGCCACATCGGCGTCTTCGTTGCCCCCGTCGCCATAGACGAATCTAGCTCACATCCAGTGGGGTCACGTGACCCCACTGGAAAAAAAAAAAATCTTCAGATGACCCTTTAATCCGCCATTCGACAGGTGTTAGAAAAGGGGGGTGACCCCACTGGGCTGTAGGTGACCCGACCTCACCACAAACCAAAATTTCCAAACCCTCGTGCGGACACCAGTTTCGCTCCCCCCGACGCGTCGCCAGCTCGCCTCACCTGCTACCTCGGCCTCGTGCGGACAGTATACAGCCACTGGGTGGGGGGGGGGGGCACCTCTCCAGCAGTCCAGCTTCTTCTCCCCGACGCCTCGTTAGTCGCCAGAGGCCAGCCCGCTGCCCGCCTGTGGCCTGCCGCCTGCGCGCCTGGACGCCTGTGCAGCTGCGGCGCTGCGCTGCTATGCAGCTGTCACCCACTCGTGCGCTCCAGCTTCTTCGCCCCTTCCTGTGCACGGCGCGCCTGCGCTGTGCTGTGCCTGTGTCACCCTTCCTTCGCCGCAGACGTCATACGATTCGCCCTTCCAGTCTTCCATATCGAGGTAACAATTAACGAACCCCCAAATTTCCATTTTTTTAAAGCTTTAAACCCTCACCCAATTTCGCCTCTGCTCTGCCCCCTCTTCCTCCAACTCCAAACGTAGACATCCCACTGTCCCAGAAGTCAGAAGAAGCAGCCCCCAATTTTTTCTTTTTTTCTTTAGGTATTAAAAATCCAAACGCCTCACCCAGTTTCTATATCTGCTTCTCATTTTTTTCTTTTACTTTTTTAGGTATTCGTATTCCGCATTGCACATTGTCGCCGCGCCGGATTAAGGTAAGGAGGTTATGATTGGGCATTGGGGCATTGTCGTAGACCTTCTACATTTTGATTGAACAGTGAACAATTTTGTGTATTTCTTAAAATTTTCAGATAATCAACTTCTATCTCGACTGACGCCCTGCACATTGCCGTCGATTAGGGATTCAACGTGTTCATCCAAATCTCTTGAATAGATACAAGCATGTACGTAATCCAGTGAGCCTGGGTGGTGGCTCCCAGCGAGCCTGGGTGGTGGCTCACTTATATGATGTGTATTTATATATATTTTTCTTATAGCTTGTTATATGTGATTTGTAAGAAAAGAATTGATTGTAATGAATTGTCTCATTGTTATTGTAGTATTTCTTTTTTATTTTAAATATTATTTATTATATATAATTATATAAATATTATAATATAATTCGAGTGACTCCACTTGACAAAATTTCTACGTCCGTCCATGCCCGTCGCCACTACTGCATTACTCGCCACTGCCGCCACACTGCACCGTTGTCGCCGTCGCTGCCGCCAACATTGGTGACGCTGGCGGATCCTATTGTCATGGTAAGGACCCCCTCTTTCCTCTCTGGTGTCGGCCATCCTCTTCGAGTATTTTTTATGGGTTTTTCCATGAATTTTTTTTGGGGGGGGGGGTTGGTCGGCAATGTCCTATGCTCCTTCCCACCACTGGCAGTGGCCGGAGGCCTAGGCTGAGTCAGGCCAAGGTGCAATGCATCGGCCAAGTCTGGCTAACCTCGGCGCATTGCGCCAAAGGGTAGGCCAATCTGATTTTTGGCACATTGCGCCAGGGTTTTGCTAGCCAACCAATTTCAGCCCCCTAGCTCGTTTTATGGGCGATTGTTCGTGTCATTGTTTGTACCGGCTATGCCAGTGGACCAGTCCGGGTTTGTGACCAATATCGTATCAGGTCCCGAGACTCCCGGGCTCGCCCGGGTCGACTCTGACTTGGGTCGTTTGACCGGTCAACTAGGACAGTTGTGCTACACCCATCAGGTGAGTTCTAAGGGTCGACCGACTGTTCGAGGTAGTAATCTAGGCCTTTTGAATGACTGTTCGTCGGCTACTTTAGCGGGTTTCGCTTCTGCGTTGAGTTTTCGTACCGTACTTGCACTACAAGAAATTGCGCGATTAATTTGTCGCCAATCCGTCGCTAAATGAAGTTTGTGACGCATTTGCAACTGATTAGCGACGGATATAATCCGTCCCAAAAAAACTCGTCGCTAATTTAGCGACGAAAACTGTCCGCCGCAATACCGTCGCGGATTCACGACTGATTAGCGATAAAATAAAAACATCGCTAATTAGCGACAGATAGGCCGATCTTTTATATTTTTTGTTTAATTAACGACGGATTAGCGAAGCACTTTATTGGTCGCTGGTCTTATGTTGCGACGGACTAGCAGTGCACATTAACAATCGCTAACTTTGCGATGGAATTGCGACGCAATTTTCTGTCGCTAATCAGCGAGGGACTCGTCCTCGCGAATCCGTCGCTAAGTTGATGTCCTCTGTTCGATACATTACCGGCGGATTTGCGATGAATTTTATCCGTCTCTAATTCATTTTTGCGATGGACTATATCCATTTGCTTTTTCGTCGCTAAACTGTCACTAATATGTTTTTGCCATGAACTATACCTGTGCTTATTTTCGGCGCTAATCCGTTTTTCACGATGGCTGCATTTTTGTCGCTAATCCGTCGCAATTTTTAAAAAATATATTTTTTTAAAACTTTGATAAACTTACAACCCTGTTTCTGAAACACACATATACACAATAATTTACAGTGCTAAATTAAAATTCAGTACAATAAATATTTAAATTATATGTTATATTAAAAAATATGATGATAAATCCACCCAATTCTCATAAACATAAAAAAAAACTATCAAGATCCACCCAATTCTCACGAATATCAAAAAAGTATTAGGATCCACCCAATTCTCATGAACATCAAAAAAGTATCATGATAAATCCACCCGATCCTCATCCTCGTCCTCTCCATTTGGTGTCATAGCAATATCATGTATTAGACATGTAAAATAGAACACTATTAGACATGAATATGTACATCTATGGAATAATTGTTGCAGAAAAAAATTAATGTCCCCGGTTTCCCCCTCCTCCCCCACCTCAGGCACCCCACTCTTGTCAAATGTAGCCATTTAGAGGTCCTTTTTTGGGTGCCCTAAGAGATCACTGTCTTTCACACCACCTTGGTGTTTTTGATGTTGCTGGGGGGGTTGGATTTGTTTTGAGTTTTTGACCCATCTATACTTGCACATTCTCATTTCTTCTCTCTCTCTCTCTCTCTCTCTCTCTCTCCTCTCTCTCTCTCTCTCTCTCTCTCTCTCTATCTATATATATATATATATATATATATATATAATATACACACACACACACGTGCGTGCGTGCATGTGTGTGTGTGTGTGTGGTACTACCCACTTTCAAAAAAAAAAAAAACCAACAGAGTTTGGTGGGGAGAGGTGGACACAAATCTACAATCTTCACATGATCCTCACAATAAATGGTGGGGAGAGTTGTGACTGGGGTTTTTTATCTAGAGTTGATTTAATTTGATTAACTTCTATCTGTAAATGATCCAGTCTTTATATTTATCTTGAAGTTAATATAGTCTTCCTATTCAAAACCACAATTAGATCTATCTTTATATCTATATCTTCTAAAAGTGATAGCTACAAAGTCACTCATACACACCCTCAAAAACAGAAAAAATAAAGATACATACAAGAAGAAAAAACATACAAAGTAGCAGATCACACTTAATAAGCCTGGAAGACGAGATGGTCTCTTCTGCTACTGAAATATATAGGACTAGTTGGACACCCGTGCGATGCACGGCGTTTGATTATAAAATATATTAATAAATATATGTTATTTTTTAGAATTATATAATTTTAATTATAAATTTGTTTGTTAAACTAATTTTAATAAAAATGTTTGAACATGAATAAAATAATTACACAATAGATTTTATCATAATTGTCAACAATATTTTAATTGATATTTAGAGATATAAATGTTACTATGTCTGCACTCATTTTCTCATAGTTAATGGGCTATGAGTGGGCTGCGGCCCAAGAAAGAAACAAGACCAACAAGTTGATGCGGCAGTCAGTAAAATGGCATGAGGAGTAAATATTCAAGGAAGTCAGGGGCTGTTATGAAAGTGTAACCCCACCACCTCAGCCCTGCCCTTTTAAAAGGCAACTTTTCCCATGCAGCCAGGGATCGGAACCAGCGTTGGGAAAAGGGCGGAAGAAGCTTCCAAGAGGCGGCGGGGTTCTCTGAGGAGAGGAGGAGGGAAAGAAGCAGGGAGGGGCAGAAGAAAGGCAGGCCTAGTTCTTTCCTTGGGTGGGGCGTGTGTGCATCGCTGGGTGTGAGAGAGGAAAAGGTGAGAGCAAGCAGGGAGTGAGAGATCTTTAATTCTGCTTATTTCCATTTCCTCTTCTCCCAAAATCTCTGTTTCTTGTGTAATCTTTGGTTTTCTGATGTAACCATCCTCTGAAGATGTTCTCCCAATGGAGTTTATGCTTCAGGATGATATGTAAGGGCCTGGCGCTCATAAGCAAATAATAGGCAATTTTATGTGTACGCTTCCCCATTGCCATTCCCCGATTTCTTCTTTCTGTTGATAATATTTGCACACGAGCAGGTTTGAAAGCCCAGAGATGGGCATGTGAGTCCTGGCTCCCTTATCATCTACGATTTTGCATATTTTTTTTAGTTTTACTGTTCTTCGCCTCTGCTTCTCTGGTTATTCGCATGGGATTTTGTTTCTGCTTCGCAGTGAGCCCTGCCTAATACCAGACCGAAGGCTCACTCATGCTCAGTCTGGCGTTAATGGGCTATACATCATTTATTCGCATGTGGTGCTTAAGTTAATTTTTTTTAAAAAAGCTCTGTCACTGGATGCCCCTTTCTTTTTCTTTTGCAACGTGATTCATAGTGTTGTCAAACCCCAAGAGGCTTCTGCACAATAGCCCATCACAGTATTCACACCCCGGCACTGAGCTCTCACCCTTGCCATGTGAGTAGCATCAGTTATACTTTAATTGATCAATTTCTTTCTATTTGCTTTCAGCCAAATGTTATTCTGAGCCCCTTTGGCATTTTAGGAGGGATTTTATCGAATTCTCATGTCAATTCCCCTTTTGTGGATGTTGAAGCTCTGAACGGCGGCCCTGCACAACGCCGCTGTTCAGCCTTCTTCTCCACAGTTAGCTTACCTCCCTTCGTTTATCTTCTCTGCTATCAGACCCTATACTTAATCTCATTTATGGCCTGCTGTTTACCCCCTTTCCTCCAGCTAAATCACCAATTTACTGTCGTTAAACTCCATTCAGAGCTTAAACGGCGGCCCTACACAACGCCGCCGTTTAGCCGAGGGAGACTGATGTTTAAAGATTTTTCGGCCAATTAAACCTCGTAGCTTTCTGCATGACGCCTCCGTTTAGTATGATGCCCGCTTTGAGGGCCGCCGTTCAGGACTGTTCTCGGTTCGGGGGGGGGGGGGGGGGCGCCGCTTAAGTTTTTCGACGTGAGTTATTCCGACCTCAGCATATGCTGGTTTTTTTTCGAGTACGCCTCGGGAACCAGTGTCGTGCGCCGTGGTGTTGTTGCCCTCGGCATCAACATCTTGTTGGCACCGTCTCCATCGTGGTGGACGGATATCATGCACACCCCCTCAGATGTGCAAACTAAGGGGAGGTGTTGCCGGATTTTTGTCCCGAGTCTGACGTTCATCCGTTTTATCAAGGATTTCCGAATACATTTGTGCCGACATGGCCGCCAGGTAAATTGTGTGGTTATTCGGTGCCATTGGAAAACATCGCATCGCCATCATCCGGTGAACACTGTTCCATGGGCGTCACCTTAAGCTTGTAGGTGAATGTACCTGAGCACTACTCCGACATGCGTTGGGCAGGGGTGGTCACCTTTAAGTCAATTTACATCGTTTGACCGGATTCCTTTTAATGTGAAATTCATGACTTTAGCCATGACATTATGGGCTTGTATTATACTTATGTCTGTGTGCATGAGCAAGACAAATGAACATAGGCATGTTGCACACTTTGCCATCAACGAACTGGGCATGAGGACAACAAAATAAATGAATAAAGCAAAGAATAGAAATAAAAAAATGAATGAGAAAAATCAACGAAAGTCAAATAAAAAAAAGGGGTAGTAAACAAGGAAGGATAGTAAATGAAAAGGACAGTTAAAACAAAAAAAAAAGAATAACAATAGGAGCGAAATAGATAAAATTTTGAAAGGAATAAAACATCACAATGAAGTAATTTTCAAATATGATGGTGGCCTTCTCACTGGCATATCCTATTTACAAGTTCTATCTTCCAAGCCTCCAATGGTCGCCGATCAGTTTTATCGGCACCCCCAACGAGCCCCGCCGTTCAGCTCCAGCAGCGTAAACCACAATCGCCGCCGTTCAGCCTCAACGGTGCCTACCTCAATGACCGCCGTTCTATCGTTCAAGTTCTTTGCCGATCAACTGCCTGACGGTTTAGGAAGGGTGAAAACCGGTTCAGAGGCCGCCGTTCAATTGCCCTCGCTGGTCCAAGGGCCACCGTTTAACCCCACTGTTGTTTCAACCCATCTCAAACCAGCATGTACACGTACACCACTCTATCTCTCTTCATTTAATGCACCTACATCCTCTCTCCATTTACCATTTAATTCTTTAAACAAGAAAACTACCCATGCAAACCACCTGATAGCCATTTAAAACCCCTTGTTGTTCAGCATACCTACGCACCAACTCCCATGAAGCCATGGTGTGAAGCCTCCTGCTGGTTCAAAGGAAAGGAAACCCGGTTCAAGGGCCGCCGTTCAGTTACTCTTGCCGGCTCAGGGGGCACCGTTTAGCCCCCTGTCATTTTAACCCATCCCAAAACACCAATACACACATATGCCCGCACCAAAGCTGCCTGCCAATCTTTTTTTTTACCCACAACCCTACCTGAGCACATTCACCATGCTCCTGCGCATGAAAGAAAATCTCATTATTTGAGCCCACAAACACACGTACACACACATACTTGCACTCCCATTTGTTCCTTCCCATCCAAATAAATTAATAAAGCAAACAAAGCAAATGTTTCATGGGTAGGTAGCTGCTAATAAAGAAGGGAATAAACCGATCATTTAAATAAATCTGGGTGTTATAAAAAAAAAACATAACTAAATCTAAGCTAAGCAAAAGTCCAAGTAAATTGCAAATTCAAATAAATCCAAAGAAATAAAAAAAACTTGAAATCAAATAGAGCTTGACATCAAACCAAATAAGCAAATTTAAATCAAACCAAAAGACCAATAATGAAAAGACAATCCAATAAAAGATTAAATATAATAAATAAAAAAAGAGAGGCAAAAGATCAATAGAAAACAAATCAAAATCAAATAATGTTGAAACCAATTCAACCTCTTTTAAATAAATCCGAATAATGCGTCGAGCATTATATTATGGTCGTCTCGCGTTAGGCGGAACTAGATTTACTTTTCTACGCATATCTTTTATCGGATGTTTCCACTCAAGCCACAAGGCTCTTTATTCTGGCGATTATCAAGCGTTTTCCCTCCCAGAGGGATGTAATTAATGTCGTTGCGTTTAGACAACGACGGATATTGGTCCCGGCCTGATCTCCACTTTCGTTTGACGAAGTCAGCGGCACGACTTAAAGTCCTTCGACTCGACTCGGAGGACAACACAAGGGTGTTGTCGCTTCAGCGCTGGCCCGCCTGCGCTCCGCGATTACCGATTCATCTTTCGTTATAGTGACTTGCTTAGCACTAAACGAAACTTGAATTTGTAATACGCGGTACCACATGAACACCTGATAAATAATTTTAAATTGTAAATAATTTGTGATGGATCCACAAAATCCATTTCCACATACTACAAAAAATATTATCATAAATCATCGATCGTTTTAAAATCAAAGTTCATGACATTCTTAATCATATATCTTCCAGAACAATATATTTTCAGAAAACATAATTTAACTAATATAGTGCAAAACAATTATTGTAAAATATTTTCCACTTTGGCATGGTGGAATTTGCTAGTGTTTCTTTGCATGCTAAATATTGTAGTAAATTGACTCCTTGGCGACACCTGATTCCTTTTTATGTGTCAGTGCTTGGAAATCATTTATATCGTTTTAGTATGTTTGCTTTTCATGGGAGAGCTTTTGACAGTTTATCTTATGAACATGTTCTACCAATCTTCTATCTATAGAATACTCTTAGAAGTTGAAGCTGTGAACTATCTTGGGCACATCCTGTTTGTGACACACCTACATTCACATTTAAAAGACAGGATGTGACGCACTTACATTCACTTTCAAAAGACATCCTTACACTTGTTTACCATCATCTCGTGTGGGGTGTGGAAATTGATCATACTTCTCCATGTTTCCACTTTTAATTAACAATTATGCATGATTATTGTTCTTGCCATATGCAACAAACTTGAATATCAATGCCTGATATTGTTGAGTACTAACTTGTGCAGATGGTCCACTCTAAACTTCAAATATTTTACTGTAACTTGTAATGTTATCTATGGTGTAAACTAACATAAGATGTATACAAACACTAAACTACTGGGTCATCTAGTTCTTTTCCGTACTAAAAATATGTAATGTGTGCATGGGCATGCATGATGCAACCATGTATAAGATTGATCGGAGAGGAGGTGAGGCTTATGCTGAATGTGGTTTGATGTCAAAGGGCCAAATCTATTCTCATGGGAAATGATGATGCAAGCACCGGTCCAGATTGCTTTTCTGAGACTGATCGTGCTCGGGATAAACTTTTTTGTTACTAAAATGTATTGGCAAAAGTTTCTAGTTTCTATACATCTATCTTAGCTCTGACAATGCCGAAATGATTTAGGCTGGTTACTGAATTGCTTGATGTCCTGTCTTGTGGCTCGTTAAGCTATTCTCCCATTATTTGCAGGATGCCATCCTTGTTTCTGTGCTGCAGCTTGCAGCTTGCCCTTTGATTATGTGAAAACTCAATACAGAGATGCAACCTGATACCACCGGCAGGAATCCATATATTGGTTCTTTGACTGTGCTATGAAGACTCTGAAAGTGGGGGACCTCAAAAGTTGTATACTGGATTTCTGTCTATTGTGTCAGATTGCCCCTCATGTCATGGTAATCCACAACATTAAGCTGAATGCTTTTTGAGTGTCACTTTGTTCTTCAGCTTCACTTGTTTCTTTTGCCTGATTTCACGTGCTATCGTGCAGTTGACATGGATATTCTTGAACCAAATCCAGAAGCTTGAGAAGAATCTGGCTTTAGGAGTGCCACAATTTTGGTTTCACCACCAGAGTCGATTTTAACTACATTCAATCACAATAAGATTCACACATTTTGCTACACACCAATGGAGATTTTTATTTTTAAATGTGTAGGAGCCTTTACTCCATACAATTTTGAAATCTTAGGTCCATGAGAAAGCTCAACAATTTAGCCACAGTTTTCTTTCTTTTTCTTTGGAGGCAGGGGTTGGGGTGGGAGGACAGGTCTTCATATAGGTTATTAAAGAGGAACCCCAAAAAAGGGCAACGAATTTGCTGCTAACCCTGTGAAGGTGTGCTGAACTGAATAAACATACACTGGTTCACAAAAACCATAGCTTTTCATGGTTGTGCTGAACTTTTTCAATTTACTTATTCTACAATAACTATCATATCTACTTCATATTTTTTGCAAGTTCTCCTTTGTGCAGATGTCACAAAATAGGTGCTAAAAGCATGTGCAATTAACATTGAACTATATACAGACTGCTATAAAACTGTAAAGCTATATCTTTTGGATTTTTTACAATTTTCATATGCACATTAAACTGTAAAGTATAAAATAGCAGGAACATAAAACATAAATCAAATAACATGCACATTAAAACCTCTAGACATGAACTATTATGATAGGAAAACAACTCTCTACTTGTAAGGACAAAAGATACATATTAATCCTAGCCAGATACTTGTAGTTATTATTGTTTTTTGACCAGATGTTTATCTGTATCTAGGATTAATGTCTCTTTTATATTTTTTTGGTTTTTTTCTATTTGGACAAAGGTACATTTGTTAGTTGTCCATGGGCCTAAAGTCTACGTTGGACTTAGGGCTACCCTCCCTTTGTAAAAGGTTGTATCCCTTCAGATTTTCAGGAAAAATGGATATCCAGTGTGTGCTATTTTCTGCCAATGGTATATATATAATGAGAGCAAACATAAGAGAATTTGCTTTTCAAAAGGCTTTTCTTTCATTGTAATTGCTTGGAAGGGGTAGGTTCAGAAAATTTATATAGATGCACAGGATTTCAGAAACACTAAGGCTCAGGGATATTAACCTCCACATATTAAGTGCAAAAACATGTCTTCCCTTACACAGAATAGCTCACTACAAGATCAACAGGTTTGCATGAACTCATTAAAAAAAAACATGATGTACATTGCACCATTTCAAAGATGATACACACTCTTTGTTCTATCTATGCTACAATGATGCCTTTCTAACTTACCCAGATGATTTTTTGGTATTGTTTTAGTTTTCAAATCAGTTTAATGGCAATCCTATGCTTGGTTCCTGATGCCCTTTATAAGTTCCAAAAGTGCTTATCAATTTCATGTTGTAATATACACTTGGGATGTAGGTCAGTGTGTGTGTTCTTGTGGGTGGTCATACTTAATAATGGGTGAAACATGCCCATGTTCTTCAGTGGTGCCACAGAAGAAATTAGAATGGGGTAGATTGGGGATACAGTGGAATACGAATTAGGTGTTGTATGTGTGCTTGGGATTGGGGGACAGAGACAGACGACATGAAGGCCTGGCATTCCCTATCTTTCCATTCTGACACATGTAAACTCAAATACTTGGCCACCACTTCTTATCATTCCAGTGAAAAGGAGCATTATTTGGTTTCTTAAAAAAAATAGATTGGTTACTTAAAAATAAAGGGAGTTGCATTTTAGAATCTATATTAAAAAAAATTGATTCAAGATCTGTTATTTCTGTAATGTGCATAATTTAATGAAAAACACTCATGATTTTATCATGCAAATAGATTAATAACCAAATGTTTCAAACTGTACAGGGTTTATACAAATTCATGCTTAACAGGGACACAGGAACCTACTCACAGTAATGTGTTACGCTTACAGTATTCTGGCTCGATAATGGAATAGAAGTCTATAAGCTCCAGAGCACCTGCCTGGAAGAAAGAAAATAGACCGATCTGAGAAAGACAGAACATATGAAGCAAATTTCAAAAAAAAAAGCTCAATTGCTCAAGATACTAATAAAGTCATGTTCTTACGCAGGGGTCCTTGTTGCCCATCAGGGTCCTTGTGCTGGCCATGGCGATGTATGACCTCGCCACCATGATGCAGAGCACCACGCCTGAATGAGGCGCGAAGTGTGTGGACTGTTAAAAATGGGCATCGCTAGTGAGGAGGCGGTGAAAGAGCAGCGGCTGATCCTGGAGGATGGTGACGACGGGGCGTGGAGGGTGATGATGATCAACAGGGCGGCGCCAATGGGTTAGGAGTTTTTGTATGTGGAGGTGGCAGGATGCGGAGGATGGTTGCGGCGCCATGGTGAGGTGGTTGAAGACGGCGCGAGCATAGAAACTCCTAACGCGGACGGGTGCGAGCGTCACGGGAGGGCCCTGCTCATAAACGCAGACATGCAGACGCTGACGGGGTGCTGCCCCGCGCACGGAGGCCGGGGTCACGCGGGCAGCTGAGCGTGACCGCGGCTGAGGCGCAGGGGATGGGAGCGGGCCGGCATGGTCGACCCGGCGATGCTGGCAGGTCGCGGCTTCCATGCGCACGGACGTCACAGGCAAGCCACGGACGCCGCAGTGGGTCCGCGCGGCAGTTCTGGTGGGGTTCTCGGATAGGGGCGCAGGGGCAGTTTGCCGTAGGTGGCCGCTAAATGCATATGTGGAAGGAGAACTGGCGAAGGGGATGGAGAAGAAGGGGCAAGCCTACATAAGGGGATGGAGAAGAAGGGGCAAGCCTGCGTAAGGGGATGGAGAAGAAGAAGACAGCGGCCGCCTGCAGGGGATGGAGAAGAAAGAAGCAAGAGATGAACCATGGTTTCCACTGCACCTTATTCCGTCGTCTTGGGAGAAGTAATGTCGCTGGCATTTCAGCTTTCTATTTCGGTAGCTTAAACGGCGCAGAGCGAGCAGTTTAAGCTAGGGAGGAGAAGAAGAGGAGGAAAGTATCGCACGCTGCCTCATGTCTTGTAAACAGAAATGGCGGGAAACAGGGAACTTCTATTTTAGTAATATAGTATAGATATAAATATTATTTAAATTATGTATTAGATACTTAAGTATGATGTATATATATATATATATAGTTTAGTTTATTATTAATTATTAAACATACTATATAGAAATGTTATATGTATATGTAAATGTTTGGAGAAATGCTAATAACTCGGGCGCCTAAGTAGCTTACCTTAATTAGTTGGATGGTCGAGCGCTAGTGCTTGCGTCTAGTTTGATGATCAAGTGCTACAACCGAGCACATTTTGTAGGGTCCAATGTCCGACCAATCAAGTCAGACGCCCAGTCATTCCAACTCGACTAATTACTCAAGCGCCTGAATACCTAGCATTTTCAATGTTTGACATATCTAAATATAGAGAACATCTAATGTTGGTACAATTTGTGGAGGCTCGATTGTTGTGGTGCTAGTTACAGAATTAGAGACTGCAACTAATTAATCATTGGACGTGTGTGTGTATGTTCATCTCATTACAACGCTCCTGTACTATAAAGATAGTGCATGTACATATTTATCACATTTTAATATATAATGGAATCCGATTATTGGATTTTATTCCAATATAAATTTTAATAAATCTAATCAAGATTTGACTATTGGATTTACTCTAGATTTAAATCCTAACTGTTGATTTAAGTTTGATCAACATCTAATGGTTGGATTCATTTCAATCTATATTTGATCAAGATATGATGGTTCAACTCATGTTTGCTGGAGCGCCGATTCGGGGCGAATCGGATTCGCCCTGATGCAATCCGATTCGGCCCGAATCGAATCGAATCGGGTCGATTCGTGGATCCGGCCGAGCGTGTTGGTTCTGCCCTACAGCCCCAGTTTTGGCCAGATTCGCATGGATGTTGATTTTTCTTTGGCTGATTCTCAGTTTAAAACCTCCTGTGAAGAATTCATGTAAAATTGATGATATTTATGCTATGTAATACGACACAAACATCCATTGTCATTCAATTTTATTAGAAATTGAATAAAAAGTACAAAGTATAAACATGACACTCATTCTAAATGAAAAATACAATGAGACTCGTAAAAGTACAAACATCAAACTCAAATCCAAATACAAAATACAACGAGTCTAGTAGCCCCAATATCCCTGTTGCATGTACCCCCACTGTGGCTGGACAGACTCATCTAACTCTGAGGGCAGCTCCCCAATATTAGTTTGAGACACAAATGTACGAAACTCATCCCAGTCATCATGGTGTTGTATCTGGTCCGAAACTCCCTCACAAATGGTCCCACACCTCGCATCTAGACGAACTATCCTCAAACTCGCCATTTGTACATCCTCTGCAGGAGCATAAATCTGCTGAACAGGAACATGAACATGAATAGACGGAGGTGGATGAAAATATGGCATAGGGTAGCCTGTGTGCGTAGCCACTATAGCCACTGGAGTAGCCTGTGTCGGACTCTGACTGATAACTATGTCCCCCATAGCCATAGGATCCCACAGACTCATGTGTGCTCATTCTTTCAAAATCAGATCATCATAGTGTTATAGCTATCACTATCCACTGCTTAACCTTTTTTTAATAATTTCATAAATATAAAATTGAAGAAATGGCCAAATCTATATGAAAATTTTGTAGATTCAAGGGAGAAATAGTTGCAAGTGAACATTAATCACTTGCAACATCATGGTTGCAAATTCTGATTTTTAAAAATAATTTCATTGCAATCCCTATTTTTTTAATAATTTCAGAAAATAAAAAATGGAAGAACATGACCAAATGTCTGTGTAAAAATGTAAATCAAAGGGAGAAATGGTGGAAGTGAACACTAAACACTTGACCATCATGTTTGAAATTTGTTGTTTTTTTTAAATAATTAAGAAATTTGAACATAGAAGGAAATTAAAAGAAAAAAAACAATAGAAATGGAAAATCTATGTAAAAGATTGACACAGGGAAAATGTGTGCAAGTGCACATTAATCCCTTGCAACATCATGGTTTGCAAATTCTGATTTTTTAAAAAATAATTTCATTGCAATCCCTATTTTTTTAATAATTTTCAGAATAAAAAATAGAAGAACATGACCAATGTATGTGTAAAAAATGTAGATCAAGGGAGAAATGATGGAAAGTGAACACTAAACCTTGGCCATCATGTTTGAAATTTGTTGTTTTTTAAAATAATTACAAAATTTGAAATTAGAAGAAATGGGCAAATCTATATAAGAAATGAAGATTCAAGGGAATGGTTGCCAGTGAACATTACTCACTTGCAACATCATTTCTCAAGAATATACTTCCCATAAATCAACAAAACACAAAAAATGGAAGATACATGGAGAGTTACCTTCAACAGTGAAATGGATGAAGAGAGGGAGAGCCCAAGAACGCCTCCAAGCACCTTCAATCCCACGTAGGAAACTCCTTGGGTCCCCTAGGGTGTATCGGGGTTTCCTTGAGGGAGAAGGGGGAAAATGGGGAGAAAGGGGCTGGCGGCGAGACACCTGAGAATCGCGTCGGGCGAATCTTAAGGACTAGGGCATATCGGATCGTGGCGATCCGGCGAATCGGGCCGGATCGAATCAAATCCGTCGATTCGCCCGGTCCGCGGCCGGCGCGGATCCATGCGGATCACGCATCGAGCTGGCCCTGATTCGCTCCGCTTCGGGCGAATCGGGCCGATTCGCCCCGCCTTGTCAACCCTGGTTCAACTTACTAACAATCAGAATCTACCCATTATATTTTACCTCGATCTAAAATCTAACTAGTAAATTCTCTCTCGATCTATGTATATATATTTACAGTTACATAAGGCTCTCCTTGGCATGGTGATGGTATAAACATGCAAGATCAGCAAGGAGGCGGTGGCCAACCTTAGTAAAGGCTGCAATGAGTTAATGTTGACATTTTCGGGGGTAGGATAATGATCCATGCATGCAGTGGAGAGTCACTTATTTTCTTGAGGGCTTGCATGTGTATTTTTCTGATTTGGGAGTCTCTTGACCCTCTGTCTCGCCTTTCCCGTGTTTTCTCGATAGTTTGGTGACCGAAATGGCCTTGTCTAATGAGCTTCGCTAGGCTTCCTCGGCGTTCTTAGTGCTTTCGTGCCGTATTGCAGAAGCACATTTAAAAATGCAGCATTCTATAATGGCATGATTTGGGTCTTCCTAGTTGCAGTTGGGTTTTTTAGGGAGAGACGGAAGGGAGGGAAGCCCAAACCTTTCCCGTCGCACACAGCAGACAGAACCCATAAAAGCTCCAGGCCAGAAAGGCAGGCGGGACAACCCTCTGACCTCGGCCCACCTCGCAAACACACAACGAGCGGCAGAGCCAAAAGAGACACGCATAGAGAGAGAGAGAGAGAGAGAGAGAGAGAGAGAGAGAGAGAGGGATCAGTATGCATGGATCCCTCTCTCAAGTTATCGAATTATGTATGTTTTTAATGTTTAAAACATGTATGGTTTTTTATGCACATTATAAAAAGAGAGTTCTTATTGAGTTATGACCGCTTTACATAATAGAGAGAAACTACAAATATTTAGTATATGAACCTTAATAGAGATGTGCCCTCACTGTTGAGTTTCAAAAATAAAAATAGGAAAGATATTAAATACTCCAAAGTTAAAGTGACATAATTTTATTAGGTGTGTCAACTTTAATACATACTAAAATTTTGGAGAAAGATTGACATGCACATGCTTATGGCATATGTTCTTATAATTAAATCGATGCTTTCTTTCATGTAACCTTCAAAGAGGATTGTTTTATGAAGTTGAGGCCACAGGGGTGCATACCACTACCACCTATCTAAATTCATTTGTATCAAACTAGTCATTGTTATTGGGCAATGCGACAGTCTTTTATGACAAGATATCATAGTACAGACAGGTGTTTGTCCTTTCTAAACACTACTTGGTAGCAATGCCCAAACTTGTACAGAAGTGGTTTGTTCTCATTTGGACGCGTTCTCAACACTGCTAATGACTGTTAATAACTTGGAGTTATTTTAGGGCACTTTTTATCAGCTTGAAAGTGAAGCATTTGATTGAGATAACCAATGCTAAATCAACATCTTTTATTGTTAGACATGCAACATCTTGTTCCTTCATTGCAATTTGTTTTTTAATTTTCTCCTGATTGTGTAATAAGAAAAAGCAAACATTAAAAATAAAAGAATTTTTGCATAAAAGCATTGTTAACAAAAAAAAAGCAGATTTCATTTCTGCATTTGGATTTGCACAAGTCAAAAGTCTAAGAAAACGACTATTGGATCCAATTTGTATACGTTTTGAGTGGTCTTTGGGGAAAAAAGAAGTTAGTCCCAAAAGGACTACTTGAGTGCAGGAATCATTAAAGCCAACTGCCTTTATGTACATCGAATATTCCTAGAACACTATACAAAAAAATGCCATATGAATCTTGGTTTAGTCTTGGAGGGTTACCAAAGAGAGAAAATCTTCATAGGCCATTGTTTGTTACCAAAGAGAGAAACCTTCTTCTGTTGCTTGAAATGGCTTCCGTACGTATTACATCTGTTGACATCGATTGTTTGCTCTGATGTAAACCCTGCCAGACAATTATGTTGCCCAATTGATGCACACGTAACCAAAGAAAAAAACCTTTGAGAACTTAGAATAAAAAGTTCATAATGTAATGACAGAAGTGCCATCACACAAGCCAAGCAGCTGGACTGTCGTTCTGATGCTAGGCGCCAGCAGGACTGAGGAGTTCATCAACCCTGCTAACTCCCTCATCTCATCCAGGACCGCCCTCTCACTCACATCAATACAATGCATGGTTTTATGGCCGGAAGAGGCAAGTTCTTGGTCAATTCGCGTCCAATTTTCTGACAAGGAACAAGCACAACTAACAACGGAATCAAGTCAATGAGCTAAACAACATGAGCAACAAAGGCTTCCTACTTTCAAAGTTTTATTGGCTTACGAGTAGGACAACCTGCCATCATAAGAACCAGAAATAGTCCTGGAAATGGAAGACCGTGGTAAGTCATGGAGGGCGGATTGAAACATCCAAAAGACTCACCTTTTCTTTCCTGTTCCACCTCAATTTGTCGTTCCATTCACATCCAGAGCAGTGGAAATCGGAGATCGAGAAACTGCTTTGTCTTCTATAACCAAAAGAGGAAAAAGGGGAGACGTCAGAAATTTACTTCCACATACCCAGAAACCCCTTGATCATCATAAACCAACCACATTAGAGAAACACGAGGGAGGGTCCGGGCAAAGACCCATGTAGAGAAGGGCAAGTACGTAAAGTTCCAACCTTCGTTGAGGAAACTGCTTTCTCTTTGTCCTCAATCATTATCCAGTCTTCCCTAGCAGCTGGCGACGGGGCCGAGGATGCGCTGGGCAGGCCAACCCATGTGATCGGACGGGGGGCTCAGATCCAGAGATCCGAAAATGGGCAAGCCAGGAACTGACGAAAAAGAGCTTTCTTTTGGGAGCAGCTGAGGCAGCGAGCAAGAGACGACGAGGGAGGTGGGGAGGGAAGAAGCTGTTTAAAAAGGTAGAAACAAACAAGGGGCAGATAGACGAAGTGAATTACGAGCGGTAGTCGTATTTAGAGTCGTGGTGCCTAATCTTTGCATGACTCTAGCGAGGCTTTTGCCTTGTTTTGCATGGTCTTGGTTATGGGGGCGGTATCCAGAAGTGTTTTGGGTCCGCTGTGTTGGGGGTGACCTTTATGGCATGTGTGTGTCCACATGAGGTCTGGTCATCTAGAGTTCCAATGTGGTCCCTGTGGGTGCCACATTTAGGGTGAGGACAACGTGAGTCGAGAATTTAAATAATAAAAATATTTAAATATTAAAAAATATTGATTTATTACACAGTATGGTCCAAATCAGCGAATAAACTAAGACAACTCTATTTAAAATCAGAGAAATTACCTAAAATAATTATACTTAATTATCAGATATATTATTGAATAATTTCTGTAAAAATCTCGTGCAAAATTAATATTTAGTGTGTGTATGTGAATGAAAATTTAAGATAGCATATAAGAGTCTGCACATGTCTTTAAATAAGAAAATCATGTAGATATTATTAAAAGTTCATTAATATGATGTTATTGTCGTCACAAAGCATTATGAGGTTTGAACATGATTAAGGACATGGATAAGTAAGATTTAATTGAATAACATGGTTCTGGAAAAATAATGAAATCGTGACGTAGGAACCCGAAGCGTTCTAATCGTGATAGAAGGTTGTCCGCATTCAAGGGAAATCAAATTCAAGCGATCGATTGTGGAACTGAAAAGCGACGGGGTGACCGGTCACATTCAGGGCAATCGGTCCAGGACACAGAGATGCGACGTCATGCACCAACGCGTTCTCAACGCGATGCGATCTGCTATCGCGACCTGGATGAGAACACGACCGATCGAGCCGTCATGTTCTCAGTAAACCAGCCCGAGGCCAAAAGGTGAAATAGAACACTTTGGGTTTCAGTCTAGTCTTCCAAGAGCATGACATTGAGAACTTTAAAAATTCATAAAAAAAGTATTCTCGATGAAAATCGCGAAACAAGTTTTAAACGAAACTAGACTTGCAGAGGTATCAGCAGTAAAGAGTAATTAGACTACTAACAGGGTATGAACATGCTATTAAAAGGTTCTTCATGATGAACAAAAAAAATCTGACACAACGGTGAAGAACGATTTGATTCGAACAAGGTACTTGATAGTAATTGGGGAAAGTATGTCATTAGATTCTTGACATCATGAAGCATGTACATAAAAGTTTTCATGCCACGAAATTAAGTATACATGAGATTTAAAGAGAACATGACGGGTCAGACGCATATTTTTAACAGAACTTTGAGCATGAAATACTCATAAATGACATGATGAAAATTGGGAAAAATATAGACTTTTCGTTGCTAAATCATGGACTATCTAGGGTCGAGTTTAATTAATTTTGCTTAAGAGATTGTCTACTTTTGAGCGCTTTAGGTCCTGAGTATGAACACGAAGAACTCTTGTCCCTAGCTTCCTCCTCCTGATTTCCTCTTCCAAAAATCTTTCTTCCTCTCCTCCAATCTCCAGAAGGTCAATAGGGTCGATTAGAGACGAAAATGAGGTGTATTGTATGTTTAGGGGTTAGATAGTTTCCTTAAAACTCTCCCTCTCCCTCTAACTCTGAATTTTCATAATTATCTATCATTTTTCTTTGCATTTATACCTCTATTGACTGGAATGGAAGGACTCTAAATCCGTGGCCAATCAGTTAAGATGGAGTTAAGACTCTTCTTAAGATATTAGAGTCTTAATAGAGATTACTTACCCATTTTTTTAATTTATTAATAATTTAGGTATGAATTTAAACCTACTTATCTCCAATCCATTATTAGACTTTTGCTTTGTGATCCAATAATTCATTTATGAGTTATCAATAAAAGCCGATTACTTATTTATACTTGATGAGTTTTTAATTTATAGATATTTCTTTTTAATTTAATTAATTTACTTTAATTTAACAAATATATAAACTTATACATATAAATAAATGTTTTTAAATATAAAAACTTTCCCACGCGATGCACGGGCATAGAGCTAGTTTAAAATATGTGCGCGTCTGCAAGATCACATGACATGCGGCTAATCCCAAGAATGTGTTTGACTTCATCCTCGTAAAAATGGTGTTGGACATTTTTATTGGTTTGTATGTTCAGAAACGGTGTTCATAACCAATTTCTTTTCTCGATGTAAACGCATCCCTACTTGCTTCTTGATCCCTGTAAACCCAGCAGCTGCAGCAGCCATGGCTCTCCTTCTCACCTGCGTGTATCTCTTGGGCTTGCTCGCCCTGGCGTTACTCGCCCGCACCCTTAGCTCGCAGGGGCCGAGCTACGGCAAGAAAGTGATCAGGGGGGTACTCAGGCTGCCGCCGGAGCCGGCTGGGGCGTGGCCGGTGGTCGGTCACCTCCCCTACTCGGAGGAAGGAGATCGCGGCCCGCACGCTCGCCGCAGGGCCGACAAGTACGGCCCCGTCTTTATGCTTCGGCTGGGCGCCAACCCTCGCTGGTCATCAGCAGCCAGGAGGCGGCCAGGGAATGCTTTACCACCTACGACAAGGACTTCGCCTCCCGGCCCAGGACCGCCGCCGCAAGTACTTGGCCCTACGACCACTCCGCGATAATACTCGCCCCCTACGGGCCCACCTGGCGCGAGCTGAGGAAGGTCGCCACCGTGGAGGTTCTGTCCCCCGCGCGGCTGGAGAAGCTCCGGCATGTCAGGGCGACGGAGGTGGACATACGCATGAGCGAGCTTCACCAGCTGTGCGAGGACGGCGGCGGCCGGCCGAAGGTGGTCGACATGGTGCCGTTGTTCATGGACACCACCTTCAACATCGCCGTCAGGATGGTTGTGGGTAAACGGTACCTCGG
Organism: Colocasia esculenta; assembly: GCA_014218235.1. NCBI lineage: Eukaryota > Viridiplantae > Streptophyta > Magnoliopsida > Alismatales > Araceae > Colocasia > Colocasia esculenta. Next base: position 32,235 of record JACBKR010000172.1, read on the forward strand.
CGGCGACAGGGCGGGGCAGCAGATGCGGCGGTTGCAGAAGGCTCTTTTGGAGATGTCCACCTGATGCGTGTTCGTCCCCCTCTGACTTTGTCTCGTGGCTGGAATGGTTGGACCTGCTAGGATCCATAAAGGCCATGAAGAGACCTTCAACGACCTCGACGGGGTCCTGGCCACCTGGGTCCTAGGACACCGCAGAGGAAAGAGACGAGTCCGGTGATGACGCCGAGGAGGAGCAGGACTTCATCGACGTGATGCTGTGGAGCTTTCAGGGAGTTGACTTCGCTGGTTTGGATTCCGACACCGCTATAAATTAATTCTCCTGGTAATTAAAGACTGCATCCATCGACTATTAATAATTTGCACCATCTCTCTTCTCTCTCTCTCGTCTCTCTCTCTCTCTCTCTCTCTCTCTCTCTCTCTCTCTCTCTCTCTCTCTCTCTCTCTCTCTCTCTCTCTCTCAAATTAACCATGTTTCTATTAAAACTTACTAGTAGGGGTGTAAACGGAACCCGATATTCCGACTCGATTCCGATAAAAATTATCGATTTCGGAATCGGAATATGATACCGATAACTTATCGAAATCGGTATCGGATATTCCGTTAAGTTATCGGAATCGGAATCAGAATTGAAAAAATAATCGGTATCGGTATCGGTTATTCCGATAAATTATCATAAACTCAAGGTAAAATAATTATGGTAAACACCTTACCTTATCAGAATTTCGGTTCCGATAATTTATCGGATCGGAACGAAATCGGAACTAACCATTCTTATCATAATCGAATCAGAATCGGAATCATATTTCGGTTATCAGAATCAGAATCAGAATCTGTGTTTCCGGTTCCGAACCCGACCCGTTTGCGCAGCCTATTTACTAGTCACAAGACTACTTAATTACCGCCAGTTATCACCAATTAAGTTTTGATTCCATGTTTTGATGTCATATAGCTGTGATTGGTGGTGGTATGGATACATCGGCGGCCACCATAACATGGGCTCTGGCCCTGCTGCTGACCCACCGACCGGTGCTCGACAAAGGTCCCACGAGCTCGACCTTCACGTCGGTACTACCCGCAACGTTGAGGAGAAAGACATCCCCAACCTGGTCTATCTGTAGGCGGCCCTGAAGGAGACGATGCGCCTCTACCCGGTCGGGCCGTTCGCCGTGCCCCACGAGGCAACCGCCGACTGCCGGGTCGGCGGCTTCCACGTCCCCGCAGGCACAGTCCTCCTGCCCAATGTGTGGATGCTGCACCGTGACCCGCACATGTGGGCCGGATCCAGAGGATTCCGTCCGAGAGGTTCCTCGCCGGCGGGGAGGGGGCGCGGGTGGAACTTTAGGGGCAGCTTTCTGGTACCTGCCTTTTGGCTCTGCCGCCGGGTGCCCCGGGATCAACCTCGCCCTGCCAGATGCACTGACGCTGGCTTGACTCATCCACGTTCGAGCTGGGGGTGCGCCAGTGGACATGGGGAAACACTGGAGATGCCGTTTGCCCTGACCAAGGCGGCTCCGTTGGAGGTCCTGATCACACCGCGTCTGCAACCCCATTCTACCACCATTAGAGTGGGTAGTATGTGAGGGTCACCTCTCTCTCTCTCTCTCTCTCTCTCTCAATATATATATAATATATAGCATATTATATAATATCTATATATATAAGAATAAAAAATGTGGTAGAGATCTATCTTGTTTTTGTGGCTTGTTTGTGTATCCTCCGTAACATGCTGTGTGCAAATAGTTAGGGGATGATATTATTGCTATTATTTTTGTAAAATTAGTAAATTTTGGATCGAAACGAAACTGAAGGAGGTGAATAGGATTGTCCTTTAAAGATTTCTGCTATGACAAGTAGATCTGAAAATTACTCAAAATTGTTGTTAGTGATTAGTGAAGTGTGTTAAATAAAAACAAGAGTATGCGGAAGTAAACATATACAAGAGACGAATGATCCTTAATTCGGATCTCATTCCAAATAAGAGTTTTACGTCTAGTCTCCAAATAACTTTTGAGAGTTTCCACTACCACCAATAATCTAGGTCATTCTTCAACGGAGATATAGATCATCTACTTGTGAGTAAGTCTTTCCTTCACCAAGAGACACAAATTATCTCCTATTTTCAATAGACCTCACTTCTTCAAAGGACGGTACGCAGAAAAAATTTCTCCGTTAAAACTCAATTTTTACAACAGGTGTTGCTCAGAAGATGAGTAAGTTCAAACAAAAAAGAGCTACAAGAATAAAAATTAGATGCACTCTTCTCTTTTGGCTTTAAGTGGAGTGGATGAATAATCTAAGCAATTGTTCCACTCCACTGAAAACTACTTGAAAGCTTGAACAGATAGCTTGTTTTTAGTGTTTGTAAAACCTCTCATCTTCGTTATATTTTTTCAAAGACTTCGATTGCCTTATATAAATCTTTAGTCTTCGACTATCAATTTGTATTTGACAGTTTGAAATTTGAATGTTAAGACTGGAGAGATTTCTTGAGTGGACAGTATGTAGGCTCTCTCTCTCTCTCTCTCCTCTCTCTCTCTCTCTCTCTCTTCTCTCTCGCGATGATATTTTGGCTATTATTCTTGTAAAACTAGTTTATGATCTCTATGTTAACTTTTTAGATCTATAGGGTGTTTGGTGCTGTTTTTTTTAAAAAATATTTCTAACTAAAAAACTATATTGTGTCTATTTTTGAATAAAATTTTGAAATTGAGAAAAACTGTTACTTTTGGTTTGGTAAAATTAGTATAATTTTTTAATTTGTAAAGACATGTTTGATAGACACACTTTTCACTATTATTTTTTTATAATAAAGTGACGAGGAGGGGGGGCTAGCAGGGGAGGAGGAGGGGGCGACAGGGGACAGGGAGGGGGGCAGACATCGAGCGTGAGAGTTTAAAAAAAATTAGTGAAGAGTTATTTTTTTTAGAAGAGTTTTAGATATGTGAATTTTTTTCTCTAAAAAAATGATTTATCTTACCAAACATGTGTTTGTGAACATCTTCTTTAAAAAAAATAGAAAAAAAGAGGTAAAACTACAACCAAATATACTAAGCTTTAGCATTATGGGAACACCGACAAAATGTTGAGAGGGCATTTTACTGTCTAATTAAGCATGATCTTCTAAATCTCTACCAAAATAAGATGAGCATTTCTACCGACCTTCTGCTTAATTAACCAGACATGAATTTTAGGAGAACGAATAAGAGAGAATTGTCGGTTTTCCTTCATGGATGCGAGATTGGTTTGTCTTGAAGACTTATTATTTTTTATAACAGTGACCAGTTATAAAAAAATATTTCTATCATTTTTTTAATTTTTTTTTAGCCGTTATCTTTTATTACAGTACACATTAAGTTTGATTACGGTAGAACTCTTCCTGTTATAGATAGAGACTTTTAATTAATTTTCTCTATGTATAAACCTAATCTCATCAATACTTCTCATTTCAATTTACAGCGAACATACTAATTATGAGCCTCTTTAATTTTTCTCTTTTCATAAAATCTAAAAATATTTTTATGAAAGAAATAGAAGAAAAAATCAATCCAATCCTAGTTACCAGCCTAAAAAGATGGTAAATATAGCTCTTGGGGGCAGATGAGAGGGTGCTGGCCATTCCCAACGATTCTTTAGTCTCTACCCTCTCATCATCTCATTCGAAAAGGCAGCCATAAATGAGTAGGATCTTTCGTTTCTTTCTATCTTTCATCTTATATATACTTCATTATTTTACACAAGTACTCACCTACCTCATCAATATATTATAATACGCCAAAATGCACCCAAACTATTTTTTCTCCGGGAAATGCAGAGAGATATCCCCCATTCTATCATTTATGTACGTAGTTAAAGAAGACTACTTCGATGTACATTGATTCATTACAAAGTAATGCTTGATGCATGTTGAGAGAGGATCCCAAAAAATGTGGTCTGATGAGCGGAAATCATCGAATGACCCAACAATGAGGCCCAAGAAGCCAACAAATGTTATCTAAACTAGTTGTTATTTGATTTTTATGATTTGTATGCAATCTTATTATATTTATGGATTTCTCCGAAATTTTCTCTTTTGAGCATTACAAACGGTGCTAGTTCTAATGAGGGTTAAACAATAGTTAAAAGGGAAAAAAAAAAACAAAAGGTGAATGCACCACATATTTATAATATTAATTGATTCTCTTATCTTAAGGAGGATATATATATACATTAGGGGTTATTTGAGCCACTTTCATATGGTGAGACAGTGTCTTAGAGTGTTAAAAAGCTGACCTTTGCTATGATTTTACGTTGGGAATTACAAATGTAGCTTACTTTTATTTTTCACGACGTCTGCCTGCATACATACATGTCATTTTGAAAATTTTAAGAACCTTGGTCGATCTAAATTTTGTACCCAATCTATTCCAAATTATCAAATCGAATTCAAAAATAAAATATTATTAAATATGGACAGATTAAAAAAATCGACTACATATCAAATGTCTGGTACTTGGTACGGCGAGAGAGATCGAGCTCCTCAAGTACACGCTCATGTGCATTAGTTACAACAACAGTTTAAGATCAAAATAAGTAGATGGAGGAGACATGTATATATGCATCAACAAGAGATAGAAGATATGCTTAGTTAGATAGCAACATTGCAAACTCTCGTGGAGCAATTGACTTGTCACTAGGGCTGTAAAAAATATCTAATTATCAGATCTGATTTTGATAAAATTATAATATTTGAAAATATATTTCACTATTGATAACTTATCGGAATTGGATTCGGATATTTCTGATAAACTATTAGAATCAGATATGAAAACTGCTGTTTTCTGTTTTCGATTATCCAATTTTGAATCTGATACTATCTATAATATATATTATTCAAATATCTGATTATTCAATTTTCGAACCGATTTACCAAACCTATTTATATTCAACACTAATTAATTTTCGAATATGATTATCCGATAATTTGATGAAACAGATTCGAATATAGAACATAATCGATTCCAAATTTGATTATTTCTGATAATTTTTATCGAGTCGGTAGTTTCTAACTCCAACCTGTTGACACTCCTATTGGTCGCACATCGCACGCGCCTCCTCATGCGCATGAGAAGACTGATGACTATGGTGATAATTATGATGATGATTAGACAATATTTGTTATAGTTTTTCAGATACTATATTTATTTTGAATGATTTGTATATGATAATTTTTGTTTATTTTCATATTATTTATGTACGATCATTTATTTTGGATGGTTTGTGAATATTTTTACAGAGGTTGTACGGAATTAATATGTGTAATGCATAAATTAAATATATATTTTTTGATTTTAATTAAACATATGTAGACGACTATAAAAGTTGTCTAATAATTATTATAGTAAACAACTTTTAATACATCTGCATATGGTTTTGTAGACGCATTAAGAAGGTGTCAATGTAGATGGTCTAGCCGTCTACATAAACTTATGGACGCATGGTTTGAGCGTCTACATATCTTTGTGTAGACAGCTTGCGTTGGCCGTCTACGTATATCTGTGGATGGCTACTAGTCATCTTCTTTCGCAAACAATTTTGAAAATTTATCCACATAGTTTTTTGCAGAGGGATTTAGACATCTATAAAAACTTTCATAGACGGAACTTTGTAGATGGCTCTTGAGATTTTGCATACAGCTTTCAACGTCTACGTATCCCTTTCCTAATAGTGACAATAATTTTTATGGAAGAATGTGATGTTATAAATACATATATTATATAGCTTATGTAGATGTAGCCTTTTTTTTTTTTTTTTGGTAACGAAGAAACCTCGCTCTGTATCTCACTTGACGAAATTTTTTTTGGTCTGCACCCCTCAAAGATTAAGTGCAGGTCAAATAACCCTCTCTCGAGTGGTGAAAATCGAATCTAAGATCTCTCTTTTGTGGGAGAGGCTTTAGCCATTATCGTCCTACCCAGGGTCTATAAACTAAACCTGAATTTAAGTAATTTTATTTTGGCATCTTTTTTATTATCTCCTTTTATTTGGCGTTATCCTAGTCATCCCTCCTTATATAGGATCGATAGGGTTATCACTTTTATGATTACATAACTTTATTTATCTCTGGTTAGCTTATATAACCTCAAAAGCAATATAATTTTTAACTATGACTTTTTCCCTTGTCATTTTCTCTTATCACTCCTGCCAAAGTGGTGCATGGAAAAGATGTACAGAGTTGATTTTAATATCAACTACGGTGATTGCACTAGTGTTTTGGAAAATAGAGTTGTCCTAATCTTGACGCGTACCTATGTCCTTGCCGCGCCTGGCCAAAACCGTCGTTACATCATCAGTAGCCAACTGTGCGCATGGTGGCGTAACAGGACGAACACCTCCTCTCGATAAGTGCATAAAGATCATATATTTTAAAAGTATATAAACCGTGGAATTACTTAGGTTAATTAATATATGTGTATAGGTAGGGCGACTACACGACCTCAACTTTTTATTAAAAAGAATTCTAGGAATTATTATGGTAACATATATATAGATACAGGGCTGATGGAAGACTTGGTATCATTCTTTAAGATTTTGATGAAAAGTTAAATACGGAAAATTACTATATTTTTACATATAGTGCTAATTTTGACTCTAATTATCACAATAGATTCTCATAACTTTCTAATCAACTTTTAAACTCGCCAAGCAATCTTTTCAGTCAAATAGCTTCTTTACATACCTCTGTAATGCCACTTAATCCTAAAGACCAGACATCCAACTAAGAGCACCCCCTGCTAGAGAGAAAGTATAACCAATGGTACATCGATCGCTGTCTATCTCTTCACCTGCATATAGTTTGTATCTACAAAGCAACTGAGTCCATCTTCTCACCACTATCACATATAGCAGCATTAGAAGTGCCCCTCAAATACCGAAGTATCCACTTAATTTACAACATTTCAATGATCTCTATGTATCCGGATTCACCACGTACTTATTGACAACTCTTACCGCTTGTGCATATTGTCAAGCTTGGCATACCATGCATGGCAAACATAAGCTTCCTACTGCGGATGAATATGGTACTTGAGACATCTGCCTTCTTTGCTTCTGTGCTAGGACACTATTTAGAAAACACTTTGGGACTCACAGAAATATGAGTATTAACTAGCTTAGCATTCTGCATGTTGAAGTGCCTCAAAACCTTCTCAACATAACGGTTCTGAGTTACCAGACATTCCGATTCTTTCTATCAGCAAGTGCCATCATCCCAGTATCTGATGTATAGCATCCAAATCAGTGGCGATCCTCAGTGCAGCCAGTGGGGTCACGTGACCCCACTGACTTGGAGAGGAGTCTTAAGAAGTTTTTTTTTTTTTTTGTTTATATAGGTCAAATTTTAGGTAAGTTAATATAAGGTGACCCCACTGAATTTAAGGGTGACCCCCCTATAGTCAAGTGACCCCACTGAACTAATGTTCAGGATCCGCCACTGATCCAAATGCTTCATCTCAATTCCCTAGCTAGATGAGCTCTCAGTGTTGCAATGTTACTCTTATTAGAATCTGCAAAACACCAAATTTTTTTTGGGTGCATGTCATCAACATATAAGTACAAGATAATGAAACTACCATCCTCTAGCCTGAGAAATAGGCATAATGGTCCAGCCATACATCTAACAAACCTAAGCTCAAAATGAAGGAATCAAATTGCTTGTACCCAAAAAACAAATACTTGTAGCAACAGTACTACCTCGTGTCTGCTTTAAATCATAGAAATGTTCTGTTCAACCGACAAAATAATGTTATTTTACTTTCTTTGACAAAACATTCAGATTGAGTCATATAAATTTATTCATTAAGATTTCCCATGCAGAAAAGCAGTTTGCTTCAACTGCTCAGGCTCTAAATCAAGAACAATTGGCATGCTCAAAACAGTATGAATAGTAGTTCTACGAACTACAGGAGAAAAAATTCCTTGAAGTGAATACCTGATTTCTGGTATATTATTCCGTTGGTATTTTTAGCTTAAAGACCCCCTGCAACCAATGGTTTTTTTTTTTTTCTTTCCATTTGGTAACCTGATCACCAATCCCATGTTTTCATTTTTGTACACAAGGCTTTCCTCTCTTCCTCTATCGCTGCTCTCCATAGATCTGCATCTTCATTTCACATGCTTCCTAATAGGAACTAGCACTACTTAAAAAAAAAAGATATGTCAGTAAAGAAATGTTAGCAGATATAAAATTGCTGCCATATGCAACTTATGTGAGCGGTTGGTGATAATCATGATATATGTTAATATATGTCAGTGGTTATATTCACCTGACATAAGTTCATTATATCCCCGTTGATTTTGATGATTACCAAATATTCCAATGAAGTATGAGTTCATGTGGTTGAAATGGAAGGGACTTGATGTGCATGCGAGATGTGGGGTCAAGTAGATGATCGGGTAATAATAATATTTTTATTAATTATCTACTTTATGTAATTTTGCAACAAATACTATTCTTTTCTTTTAATGTAAGTATAATATCAATATAATCATGTATTAATGTAATATAATAACAATATGCACATATGTACCAAATAATATTAATATATAAATTATTTAATATGTATATCAATCATATATTAATGTGAGTGTATATTAATGTACATACATCATATTATATATATATATATATATAGTAGTATAATAACAAGCACATGTACATAGTTAATGCATCATGTATAAATAAATATGTAAATTAATATTTATAGATACAAATATTAATTAATGTCTAATTAAAAATTGTATGGAGAGTTGGCTTAGAATTGCCTAGATCAATCCAAGTCGATTCTGTCCGATTTCGATCGACTCAGTTGGGACTTCGACTAATAACACCCTCTGGCTGGAATCGATCGATCCCCATTAGAATCGGCCAATTCTGCTTTCCATTAGAGTAACTTGGCGGAGATGGCAAGTAGATATATCACCCATAGCACCATCCACACCGCTATTACCTAAGAGAAAAATTTGTTACATTTATATATTATACTTTCAGTGTATAGATAGGTAATTAAATAAATCTTTCTCTTACTAAAAGACATGACAAGAAACTAGACAACAACGCCCTTGATAACAGAGAGCGAGCAGAAAAGGGCCCACCGTGCATGAAGCTCGAGTTGCCGGACATCAAAAACCCCACGCCTTGGTCCCAGGACCCTCTTCCCCAGCAGCAACAACAGACACCCGCACAGGACGTACGGTCACAAACGCGAGTCCCGCAGATATCTTCCACATGGGCTGCCTCACTTCAGCTGTATATGGCTGCTACTTGCAGTCGTCTTCTCACTTCTGGGTGGCCGGCTGTGAACTCGGACGGGGAGGTCCAGGAAGCAGCTTGCGAGGATGTGGAGCTAGCACGAGAAGACCACGGTGAGACTGAGGGTGGCACAGCTCGTAAACCAACCCCACTGCGCGGAGGTCCCGCTGCCGGACGCCGCCCGGCGGCTGGTAGACATCGATCTCATCTCATCACAAGCGGGGAAACCCACCTTCGTCACGGTCTACTGGTGACAAGTGAGGGCCGGAACGTATCTAAACATGACAAATGTTAGTGCTTGCACACCGACCCTTTAACGTTGTGCCAACTCTGAATGGGGTATTATTATCCCATCTCTATTTTTCTAACCTAAAACTTAGATGGCGCATCTTGGTGTGCAAGATGATATGTGCCTCTTGCACACCTTAGATATGTATCAAAGTTTTCTCATCTAACATAGGCGGTTGGCAGAAATCTATTAAGTGCACGGAAACGTACTCTACAAAGGCTTCAGCTAGCTTTTACCCTTAGATATGAGGTAGTTTCTATCAAGCAAATCTGAGTTCTTCACTCCACCCATCCTCGGGCACATGATCTGATCAACTGTGTTTTTTAGATTCTTGTACATATGATCCGATGACTATGGATCCATTATAAGAGAAATAAGATTTGTCAACAACTCTATATTATGGCTACAAGTATCCATTGATATGATTGACATTGTCAAGGATAAAAATCAGCCGTTGATAGATATAATAATTATTTGTCAGCGGCCACTCTAGCCGCTGACAAGCCGTAGCCATTGACAAGTATATAAACGGCTATTCTAGCCGCTGACATAAGTTTTGACATTTGTCAATGGA